>VZTX01001913.1:753341-788868 GCA_013400915.1 Pardalotus punctatus | reverse complement strand
CCGCTGTCCCGGTCGGGCCGGGCCGCCGAGGTGCAGCGCTCGCGCGAGCGGCGCCGGGGCCGCCCCGGATCGGAGGGAGGCTCATGAAACCGGTTCTCCCGGCAGCTCTCGGCGGCTCTGCGCCGTTCCCCAGGGCCCCGGTTCAGCCCGTTCTGCGGGACGGTCCGGCGGCGGCTCCGCGGGGCAAGCCAGCGGCCGTCCCGCGGTGTGGGCGTGGGGCGCCGGTCCCCTCGGGAGCCCCCGTCAGATCTCTCGGCGTCCAGCCGTGCTCCCAGGGTCCCGGAAAGTAGCGATTTTCAGCCCATCGCTGGCATGCGGTGCGCTGTCCCGGGCGGCGGGAAGCGCAGTGCCCGGCGCGGCGGCAGCGCTGCGGTGGAGCGCTCCGGAGAGGCGCTCCGGTGCTCCCGCAGGTGTGCCGCGACTCCGCCGCTCCCCTCCGCGCCCCTGAGCGGCTCCAGTGCGCCGGGAAACGAACGTGCGATCCCTCAGAGAGAGTTTCGAAGTGTTTTAAGATATTGGCGCGGTCGGAAATAACATTTCATTTCAAGTGGAAGGTGGATGCGATCGTGCTCGGCACATATGGAAGCGTTCAGGTAAACCATTTATTTTAATATTGCCTTTTGGCAGCTGGAATTTAATCTCTTTTATTTGTACCTTTCTGCAGTTACCTTGCTGGATTCCAGATCAGTTCAGGGAGAGCTGGGGTGGATAGCAAGTCCCCTGGAAGGAGGGGTAAGTTTTAAACCGCTATCTGATCAAAAGGGTAAAGGGGGTGATTAGTAACTTTCAGAGAGTCCTAATGGCTCGATTATTGTTGATTGTGGTGAGGAGGTCAGATTTCTTCCCTGGCTTACCAAGTGAATTACTCTTTGTTGGAGAAACTCTATACTCCCTTTGGATAGTTCTGTCATGGAATAAGTGGAAACCAAAAGGGCAGAAAAGAGGTTTCAGAATTAAGAGATTGGTTGAGGCATGGGCTTAGATGCCTATTTAAAACTGAAATACTAACAAGAAATGTGATCTGCCGACTGAACTGGCATTCTTGACTGCTATTATTTTATCTGTGGACCGTCTCAGCTGGGAGATGTTCAGGGCAATTGCTGTTCTATTTCTGGATGAAGGAGTAGGGATCAATATACACGATAGACCTTTTGTTGTGATGGGACAGTTGTCCTATTTCAGGGTGTAAATATCGTGTGTTTTGGTTTCTGAACAGATAAACTGCAGCACCCAGTGCTTGACTGTTACCTTGGAGTTTCTTTTTGTGTACTTTTACAATTGTCTTACTGAAGAGAAGACTGCTCGAATGCACTGCCCAGTGGTGATGTGATGACGTTAAGAGGTTCTTTGCTGGGGCTTAGGGTCCCTTTGCTTAGAGAGCTGCGCACAAGGTGGCTTTATTTTTTGGTTTAGCTTTATATTATTGG
Source organism: Pardalotus punctatus (assembly GCA_013400915.1). Classification (NCBI taxonomy): domain Eukaryota; kingdom Metazoa; phylum Chordata; class Aves; order Passeriformes; family Pardalotidae; genus Pardalotus; species Pardalotus punctatus. Next base: position 787,441 of record VZTX01001913.1, on the reverse strand, counting down.
GTGGGTACCTTGCTGCTCCCTCATTTGTGCCCCAACCTGCAGGGTACCCAGTGCCTCTCTGGGATACTCCTTCGAATGTTGGACTTGGAGTTGCTGGGATCTGGAGGAGACTGTACTTTATGGGACTTTCTGTTAATAAGCAATTAGAAGGGCTTTTTCTTCCTTCATATGAAAAATTTAGGCAAAAATGCCAGCAATGCACACAAAACTTGAATGCTTAAAAAAAATAAAATCGCAAATCCTTTTAATATTAAAGGAGCCAAAAGCAGCTTGGAATCCTTAAGCAGAAGTAACTAAGTCAAAGTGTTTGAAAAAGGAAAGTGCTGAAAGATTAGGACCTATGCACAACAAAGCACTGGATTCTTCAGGAAACCTACAAATTTACTTTTTTTTGTGTACGTTCCCAGTCGTAATTAGAAGAAGCAGAGCTAAGGAAACAGCAGTGAGCGGAAGGAATCCGAGGCTGCGTTGGCTGGTGATGCATTATGCATAAGCTCTGAATAACCATAACATGGGAGAATGGGGGATTGTTTTGCTCCCCCATTGTTGTTCTGGGTGAACTTGACTACAGTCCTGGCTTGTGCTCCGCCTGAGCACACTGTGCTGTCCCCAAAACTCGGCTTTTCAAAGAGCGGGGAAGTGATTGGCAGGCCTCTGGCAGCGCCCACGGTGCACATTCAGTGCTGATTGCAGGCAATTGCCCTCATCTTTTGACAGTGTAGAAAGGTACAGCTCTATCTCGGTGAGAGTCGGGCTTCCTTGTTAATCCTGCACCCTGGAAATGTCCATTAATGAGACAGGGTCTTTCAGATGGCTCTCCGAGGGATATCTGTGCTGTGTATTAAAACAGAGCCTAAAATACAAGTTTTAATAAGTCAGCAGTGGAATCAATGATCAGAGGACAGCTGGATATTATTAATGGCTGTTGGATTCCCTCTTTCCCCCCATGCTTTTTCTGAAAACACCATGCAAGCTTGAGAAGGAAAAATGTGTGCTCTTATTGTGGACGTGACTCGTTTCACTAAACCTACATACGTGTGTTCTATTTTTAAGCCCGTAGTGAAAAATTTAAGAGTACATGGTCTGTCTCTGAGACACAGTGCTTGGAAAGCATTTACTTTAACTTCATATGCTGCAGATTTATTTCAGGCATCAGAAACAAACTCCTTTATCTTCCTGGGAAGAATTGGTCCTTCAGTGTTTTTCTTTAACTGTGTATACTTTATTGTCAGTTTAAGAAAAGGTATTTTTCTAGATCTGTATCACACTGTTCCTGAGGTGTGAGGGCTGTGTGGATAAGAAGGGTTGGAGATAAATGTAGTCATTTAGCGGTGACTAGCTATATAGCAGCCCTGGAGAAATTAAAGAATTGCATTATAAATGTAATTAATGATCTACTCTTGCATTTCACAGTTGAAAAGCAGGTTTTGTGCCCAGAATGTTTTAATCTGCATCATTAAACTGTGGGAAGAACTGAATTATAAAACTTAATTTCAGCTTGAAAGCAAAAAGTTACAGCTTTGACCACATACTTAGAGTTACAAGTCATTTACAGTGGCTGTAAATTTTGGGCTGTAGTTATTTTCTGCTCTGTCAGAGGGATGCACTTAGGTTTGTTTTATATTTGTGTATTAATGAAATAAGAAGCTGAACTCTGTGCATTTGTGTGTTGGTCAGCAGATGGGTGTGTTGAGAACCCGGTCCAAAAACTTGCTAAATTCAGTTGCTGTGTGTCTGTTGACCTCAGCGGTCTCTCTATTGAATCCTCTAGCAGCATCCTCCATTGTGTAAATGCACTAAAGGAAATCCCATCAACAAGTATTATTTCCCTCTGCTTCTTCCTTTCTCTTGTGCCACACACAATATTGGGAGTGTAGACAGTCTGAAGATAAGCAGAATGGAAAGTGATGGATCATAAAGACAATATTGTAAGAGTAAACCAGCTCTGTTGTGCTGTAAATTAAACAACTCTGTCTTCTTACTAACAACATGTTACACTTTACATTGATAGATGACTTCTTAAGATTTATTTTTTCCTTTTCTCTGGAAAGGAGTGACATGCTGAGTATTGATTTCCCCCCCCTCCTTCATTTTAATTTGCAGTTATCTCTAGGCAGCAAATAAAATATTATTCTTTCTGCTCCTAGTGACTCATGGTGCTAACTGCTGTCATTCTATAAACGGATTCAGCTAAGCTGGAAGCTTTTTAAGTAAAAATCACTTGCATAAGAGCAATCCTAGTGAGAAGAATGCAGGATATTATACAAGAAGCCCCTTCATGTTAAGAAGGCTTCTGTTTATCAAAGCCATGGCTTCAGTAGTTCTGAAAAGCACTTCTGAGAAGTCTCTTTAAAGTTATTACTGTTTTCTAAGCATAATTCTATATGCTTCATTGTACTGCCTGCAAACCTAGTCAGCATATCATTATCTAGTATTTTTTATAGAGAAGGATAAATTGAATAATATAAATTGAAGTGCTATGGTTTTGCTGGCTCTTTTGTTTGTTTTTTTTTTTTTTTTTCCCCTGGAAAGATTTTTCCCTAATACACCTACTTTCCCTTCTCTGCCTGCCAGTAGAGCACTGTGATAAACTTTCTTCTGTCTGTGATAATACTTTAACCAGTATTTTTCAGAACTGTTTGGTATGTGTGCTTTCCTTTTCCAAGTTAATTATGCTGAACTCCTGCATCTCCTCCTTCCATACCTGACTTGGATTGCATGTGTTGTTGTTGTTTCATAATCATGTTGCCTGTTTGGCACTTCTGAAGATGCCTGAACTTGATTTGAGGGGTGTAACAATTTTGAAGAATGCTGCTATCCTAATCTTTCAGCACTTCCTCTGTGTGCTAACCTTTTTGGGATTTTGATAATATGAATTTAGCTGTTGCCCAAAATTTTCTCCAGAAAAAAAGCCGTGTAGTGTTTCTTCTTTTTCTGCCTTCCCGCTAGAAGGAAACTCTGTTTGGATAACAAAGTTATGGTGGTGTTGCTCGTAGACTGATGATGTTATCTCCTTACATATTTTTCCTTCTCTAAGAGCTGCCCAAGTCAAATAGTTCTCTGTAGACAACTCTTTCTGCTCAGCTCCAAAGTAAAGACTTTGCTGAGTCTGTCTGGGATGTTGGTAGCCCGGGAGGGTAGTTGGCAGCTTAGAGAAACTATAAGGGATGGCTTAATGGGGTTTAAAACAAGTGCTAGTGATGCCCCAAATGTGGATGTCACTCTCTCTGCGTGATTAAGTCGTGCTGTGTCACCTGTTGGATATTCCCATGTGCAAGGCAGGGTCCACGAGATACCTGCTGCCTAGAAACCCTGCAGGTCAGTGCTGCTCTGGGAGTCTGTGAAGTCCTGTGTGTAGCCCTGCTCTAGACAGGGTCCTGTATACTGAACTGTAATGCACATAAACCTAGTCAGTCAGTGGAGCATTCTTGGATTGGTTCACAGGGCTCTTGAAACACATGCTTGTTCCTTGAGACATGAGGGGATTTGGAATTTGTTTCTCCTGAACAAATGCCTCCTTCAATGTCCAAGTAGATGAGGTCCTGGCTATAGCTTGGTCTGCTGGTTTGGTTGGTTGGTTGTTTCCCTGCAATGGAACAAGTGCATATTGTTTGTTGTGGAGCTCTGTTGTTCCTTTTAACACTGATGTATTTTTCTCCCCCTTTTCCTCCGTGCAGTGGGAGGAAGTGAGCATCATGGATGAGAAGAACACTCCCATCCGCACCTATCAAGTCTGCAACGTGATGGAGCCCAGCCAGAATAATTGGTTACGAACTGATTGGATTCCCCGTGAGGGGGCTCAAAGGGTTTATATTGAAATCAAGTTCACACTAAGAGACTGCAACAGCCTGCCGGGTGTCATGGGAACTTGCAAAGAGACTTTCAACCTTTATTACTACGAATCAAACAACGATAAGGAGCGTTTCATTCGTGAGAGCCAGTTTGCCAAGATTGACACCATTGCTGCTGATGAGAGCTTCACCCAGGTGGACATTGGTGACAGGATCATGAAGCTGAATACAGAGATACGGGATGTGGGACCACTGAGCAAGAAAGGGTTTTATTTGGCTTTTCAGGACGTCGGTGCCTGCATTGCTTTGGTCTCTGTCCGTGTGTTCTACAAGAAGTGCCCGCTGACTGTTCGGAACCTGGCGCAGTTTCCAGACACCATTACTGGGGCCGATACCTCCTCTCTGGTGGAGGTTCGCGGCTCCTGTGTCAACAACTCGGAAGAGAAGGATGTGCCAAAAATGTACTGTGGGGCAGATGGCGAATGGCTGGTGCCCATTGGCAACTGCTTGTGCAATGCTGGCTATGAGGAGCGCAATGGAGAATGCCAAGGTAGGATGAGCCATATTGTACTCTTCGTTGGGGCTTAGTGGAATGCATAATTGAATGGGAGATGAGAGGAAATGGAGTAAAGCCAGTGATTAGCAGCCCTGTGGGATGTGGTGGGACAGAGGGGTTTAATGAACAAGTCCAATAGCTCCAGGTGGCAAGGCTAAGAATTATATAATGCAAAACAAATGATACTGCTGTAATAGGCAGAAGGTGAAACACATTTTCTAGCAGACGCCTAAATTTGATTTGGCTCGGGATAGTCACCAAAATGTGAATGAGTGCAAAACAGTGCAGTTGAGCTATCGTTGTTTGAAGAGACAGATCTTTCAAGGGAACTTTGTTAAACACAGGAAATTCTGGCAAAGGCGACCTTGGATAATGCAGTAGGTTAAGAACCAGTCTGGGAGGCAGGACAGGAGTTTTAGCTGGATTACTTTGCCACATTGGGAAGTGGAAGTCTTTGGTGTCTTACTTGTTGCAAATTTTTAGCACTAAATACCCTTTGATATTTGACACTGCTGCCTTTGTTAAATATTTTCATTTCTCAGAGAGTCTCTATTGTCAGTTAAATAATAGAGGTGCTAGGATACTCTTAGAAATGCTAAAAGTCTCCACCCCACCCTCCCATACACACACCATCCTGTGTGCTGCAGATTTAGGGATTAAAGTTTGTACAAAAGACAGATTCGCCTAAAAGAAAAAACCTCAATACCTATATTCTCTTCGCCTCCCTTTTCTGGATAAAGAAGCTGTAGAAGGTTAGAGAAGGAGAGAAGAGAGTTTATAAATAAAATATCTTTAGCCTCTGCTTTGAAACTCTTGCTCATGTAAGCATAAATTAAGATCAAACTTAAATGGATTCTTGCACAGGTCAGTGAGCTTAATTTTGCTGGGTGCTGAATTGAAGGTGCTCAGCTCCTTGGGGGATTTTGGAACCATGTTTTCAGAAAAGGTTCTTTGGAGCCAGTTGCCTCACATCTTCTTGGTGTGTTTTTCACTAGGGTGTTTTTGTCATCTTGAGACTGACCACAAGTTAGCAAAGCAAGTAACTGGCTGCTTTTGTGATGGATTCCTAAGAGGATGGTGTCTTTTGCATGTCCTACTTGATTTCTTTTAAATGGTAATTTATAGTCAATATGAAGTTCATTATTATGCATTGAAATTAAACTTTGGTAGGAAAGAACAGCTAAGTGTGAACTTCAGCCTTGATTTGCAGGTTTTTACTCTCTGACCGAAGCTTAGTATGGCATAGTGGCAACAAAATTGCCATGGGCTGTACAAAGGACTGAAAGATGAGCTGCACAATGACAGGGCATCCTGTCTAGGGTAAAATACTCTGGTTTTTCTTGGGGTGTTCTCGTTGGTTTTTCCATCCTGTGAGATGGAAACTTGAAGGGCTGTTTATCATGAAGTGTGTGAACCTGTGGCTGTGGTGTTGCCAGGGGAGCCATTGGTGGCTGGGGAGATGCTTTACTTTCTTACAGCTCGGTAACTTCTGAGCAAAGCTTCCCAACACCTTACCGGGCTGGGCTGTGAGAGGAGGAAGTGAAGGGGGGAAGCGTTTTTTTTGTTAATTGCACAGAGATGATTCCTCCTTCTCCTAAACACCTATTAGGCCAGCACTGGGTCACTCTGATTGACACAGATCATCTATTTTTCAGCGTCAGTGGACCAGATGCGGTGTACTAATTGTCCAACAAATCCTGTGCTCTTCAGGGGAAATCTTCTGAGGTTTTGCTGATGGGCAGTGGTTATAGTGGCATGCTTTTTAAATTTATTTTTGTAGTGTTGGACTAGACCTTGGAGATGACTGTCAGCTTACCTGAAGGCTCTCAGCTGCATCTGGGGACATTTGGGCTCAGGAAACCCAATTCTCTATTTCCCAATTAAAAGGAAGATCAGGTGATGCCATATTGACAAAGGTGTTAGAAATGTTCTGTCTCTGGGGCTCTCCAGAGTGAAGTTGGCCTGTGCTAGTCATTTTGAGAGCATTTGAGCCAACACATAATTGAAAGTGCTAAACCCATTTCATCAGCTGTTATTTGTGGTTTCCTTTTCTCACATTTGCCATTCTCCAGCCAGAAAAGTTTACTGGGAAGCTCCTTCTGACAAATTCATGAATCTCACCAGAACTGTGCAGCTTTGCTCTGGTTTCCAGTGAGGCTGTTAAAGCAGTTTGGCCTTTGACACCACTGAATGAGGTTTCCTCTTTTCTTTCCCCTCTCTACTTTATCGTTTAGCAAATGTTCTGCTCTGACAGGTTTTTGGAGGGGGGGGGAGGATGAGGTGAGGAGGATTCCTGTGGTTTTGGTATGGAGAATTGACAGCAGGGAAAGAGACTTTGAGTTTGGGAAAGGGTGCTGGGCTGGGGCTGGGGCTGGTGAGCAGGTTCCACCTCAATTGTTTTTCAATAGGTTGACTGTGGCAGGACAAATACAAGGAAAGGTCAGAGGTTGTCCGTTTCCTCATCCATCTTCCCTTGTGATCCTAGGGTCAGAGTTAGGATTGATTAAGATCTTCAGTGTTGACAGAAGCTCAGTGGGCAGGAATAGTTCGGGCCAGTGGATTGGGGCTTTGCATTTGTTGGGAGATCCAGAGTTGATGCTGGAGCTCCTTGTCCTCTCCTGGGCTGTCCCTGCTGGCCCTGGGCTTGTCCTGCTCACTGCTTCAAGTTCGCTCACCCTCCCAATTTTTAGATAATATGTTTTCCTTGAGATTCTTCTGCCTAATTTCTGATGTGTGTGTGGGAAGCATAATGGAAAGCCTTTTCTCATCTAAAGTTTTTCTCTGTAGTGGGAGTTAATGACTTTCTGACCTCAAATGGGATTTAAAAAATACTGTGTCGGTGGTATGGAGGTGTTGGAAGATGATGACAAAAAGCTGTCCTTGTCTGACTGCTGTTTTTTTTCCAGCTGACTTTTTTGATGACAATTGTCTTACTGAACATCCATAATTCTGTGTGTGTGTGTGTATGTATATATGCAAAAACCCAGGACAGCAAGGAGAAGGAGCTAAGTACTTAAACCCTGTTTATTAGGGAAGCTTCACAGGTGTGTCACAGCAGTGGTTCTGCAGAATTGATCCTGATCAGTAGAAATTTTAGGTGAGCTCTGACCCTTTGCTTGCAGATGAACCTTGTAGCTGTGAATTTGATGCAAAAAAAAATCCAATTTGTTATTTCTATTACTATTTATTCTCCCTCAAACGCTCTCTGTTAGTGGCTATCCATTTAGGAGAGCATAAATGTGGAATATTGTTGATGGAAGATGACTGTCCCAACTACTGGCACATCTCAAGGCTAAGACAATTAGTGCTTTAGGGCAAAGCTGAGACATAAAGTAATTTTAAACCTCACTTGTATACATCATTGTTATGTAAATTGTTTTGTTACACATTAATAAAATGTGGTTTGGATTTAGTTACGATTTCCTTATGATAAAACTCATATCTTTCTAACTCAAAGGAGGAGGGGGAAAAACAAGCAGGAAGGGAGAAAAGACAGATAAAGAAGCAATAGACTGTAGCCATCTGTGATGATTTTGATGCTGTGAAATTACAAATCTCAATTTTAGACCTGCCATTTAGTATAAATATGTGAGACAGTTGAGATTTTTACTGTGATATTGTAAAGGTTATGAGAGCCAACAGCTTTGTCTTCATCTACACTTGCTTTTTCTGAGTTGTGAATTGGCCAATTGGCAGAAAATCCAGTGTCATTTAAAATATGGCTCAGTCCTGGTTTCATATCACTGCTGTTTTTAGAATTTTCCTTCGAACTTTGATAAGAGCATCCCTAAGAAGTAATAATTTGAATGATAAGATTCTTTTTATCTCGGAGGCTTTGAACAGTGGCTGTGATCATTGAAAGCAGCAGTTCAGTTTACATCAGAAGGATACAGTCTAATTATATGTTTTTCTGTGATAAGGTTTTTGGATGGTGGGTTTTTAAGGGGTGGGGAAGTAAAGTAATTTGTGTGTACTTTCTCATTTTAGTCACAGATAACTTTTTTGTCAGAATAGCACTGATGTACAGTCTGGCTGCACAAAAGGGTAATCAGAAGGGTGACTAAGACTGTGCAGATTTGAGATTTCAGAAGGATTTTTTTTTCAGGTTGATTATTTTTGGCAGGGGAAAAAATGCACAGACTCAACATGTTACGTTTTAAAAGGAGCTGAGAAAGATGGAAGCTACAGGCGGGGCCTGGGAGTGATACTGAAACACAGTCTGTCTGAACCAAATTTAGTTGGTTCCTTTCTCTGCTGATTTGGTTATGTTATGTTCTCATGTAGCTCAATAGATCTTCCAAGGGTTACTCCCTCTGTGATTTTCTTGTGCCACCTGGTGCATTTCAAAATCTGCATTTAAATATCATTACAGGAGCTCTATTGCTTTTCTCCTGCCTGGCCTCCTCAGAAGTCAAGTTGTCAGCAATTGTCCCTTCATGTACTGTTTGGAGAAAGGCTGTGATTCCTGCCTTTTGAATTTCTGACAAAGCTTCTGCTAGTACACAAGGGAGCAATATTCTGTGTGCTGCTAGTAAAAAGCACAGTCCCCAGAATCAAAGCCAGATGAGCTGTTGTGGTGGTATGAATTTCATGGTGGGTCTCGGTAGTCTTTTGTGGGACTTTCAGCTCATCTTCTGGTTTTTGTGTGTTCTTTTAGGATTAAAAAAACAAAACAAAACAGGCAAACCAAAACTTTCCAGACAACTCATCCAGTGTGTGATGAGTTCAGTATTTAGATCCTGGCTGGTAAGGGTTATTATCTGTCTAATAATATGCTCCACTGAGCTTGGTCTTTATTGTGCTTGTGAGACGTGATTAAAGAAATGCTCAGCAGTACACTAAGGTCTTTTGAGACTGCATCAAAAAGCCCCCCAAACTTGTGAGATAAATATCTTATCTGGTTTCGTCCCATTATGCCACATCCTTTTCATATGTTGCAGGGAGCAGGTGAGGTCACACAGTTTTGTGAATCGGAGACAATTAACACTCCCATGACTAAATGGCCATTTTATGAATATTCAGAGCCTGCCTCACCTCCCTGGGAAGCAAACATGTTGGTTCCCTTCTCCTTCCTCCTGCTAGAGACTAGGGAAGCTCTCGCTGTGAATGGGGATTGGCAGCTGTCGGGCCGCTTTGCCTTTTGCATGCAGCAAATTCCTCATTTACATCTTTTGTATACACCCTCATGCAAAGTAGCACACCCATTTCCCCATTTCACAAAGGAGATAAGAGCTTCCTTTGGAAACGCCGGCCAAAATCTCCTTCTGTTTATGCAGAGCTCAAAGATTTGGATTTTATGCAAATGGCTTCTGTTTTGATTTTTTTGATCTCTTTGTTTGAGAGACTGTACTATTTGCTCAGTGCGCTCCTCATGGCTTGCCCATGGCTGATTGTCGCTCTTGCCCCGATGGGCAGCTCTCCTGCAGCTGGTGCGTGGGACAGTGCTGTGCTCAAACCCCGAGCCCTCTGTGAAACCATGGCTGGCTGTGGAGCCCCTTGTCCTGCCTGGAGGGGCTGCAGGCCCCTGGGTGTCACCTCCTTCAGATGTTCACCAGTGATCACCGGGCTCTTCTGTCCTCAGCTGGGGGGATGGTGAGGTTCAGGAGTGGGATCCCCTCTGGGCTGTAAGTGTGCACTAGGGCAGGAGAAAGCACTGAATTTTGACGTTTCCTATGCTTTGTGCCGAGTACCTGCTCAGGCCTGGGCTGGTGCCCTTCCCTTTGCAGTCTGGGCTGGCCTTGGTCCATGGTTACAGTGTGGTGAAAAGGGGCTCCCAGCACTTCGGTAAGTAAACATGCAGAAATGCTCTGCTGTCTTTATTTATTGAATGAAAATAATCTGTGAGAAAAGTTCTGCTTTCTTAAGCCTCATGATTATACAAGAACCCATATTTTATTTTATTTTTGGTTTTAGTGGCTTTCTTTTCAACTTTTCTTTATTTCAACTTAAAATTGCCTTTGGCTTGAAATAAAGCTGAGGCTCATTAAATGCTCCCAAAACACAGGCTTGTTCAGAAAGGATTTGTTGAAAGGTTTATTGATATAAGTTAGAACACATGCTGCATGAATGTACTGTATTTCTTTAAAGGACTGTTTTTCATTTTGTGTCTTTATAAATCAGTGGTATGAAATTGGGACCCTGATCGTGTTGGGGCTACATCCTATAAGAAACCAAAAGGAAAAACATGGTTGTGGGGGGTTTTCGTTTTTGTTGGATGTCCAATTAGTGTTTAACTTGAAGGTAATTTCACAGGGGTAGTAAACTGCGCAGTGTGAAACCTGGTGGTATAATTAAATGGAGGAAAGGCTCTTTAAAACAACAAAGGAACGTGCAAAAACTTTGCTTTAGTCCTAATAGTCACCCAGAAGGGGAGGTCATGCTGTTCAAAGTACAATATGGATGGGCTATTAAGGTTTGGAGGGGGGACAAAAAAAAAGAGGAAAAAAAGGCTATACTATACAGTTGGTATTTGCTTTGGCTCATTTAGTCATGGATACTTAGAAAAAACTCCATTTGCTGGTCTGCTTTTTACACTTCCCTTAGATGGGTGGGTTTAAATCTCACTAAGGTTTAGTTAATCTGTACAAACCCATGGAAAGAGGTGTGCTGGGAAACAGGCTTTGTGTTCACTGGGGCCTGGTGCTGCACAGCTCAGGCTGTGAAGAGGCAGCACTTCCAGCAGCATGGGCAAAGCTGGGCTCCTGGGTACGAGGAGGAGGGGGAAGGAAGAGGGATGCTCCTGTGCTGCAGCAGCTGGAGGATGGAGGGATGAGCCCTGGGTAGCTTTCCCGGAGGCACACAGGATGTCTGACTGAGATAAGACCAGAGTGAAGGCTGAATGGAGTGTCCTAGCTGCAGACAGCTTCTGCCCCTCCTCACTTGTCGAAAGTTATCGCTCACCTTTCCCTAATGAGGGACCCACCTTACACATCCTTAAAACATCATTTGAGCTGAGGCGATCAATACCTATTGCTTCTGCTTGCATATGTGGTAGCTTTGTACAGCCATGCTACAAAGCTGCAGTACAGTGTCTTAATTACCCAGATAATCCTGTTTGCTTGTATTTTTAAACTATGGAGTGCTGGGTAATTATTCAATTCTTAATAGAAGGCAAATGGCAATGTAAACAATAATTAGGATGTTAGACTAATGTGCTTCAAAGCAAATTGGATTTTTTTTTCATACCGTTCAGCATGAAGTCCCATAAAGCTGACAATTTAGTGGCAAGGAAGCAAGTTCCATTTTGCTTGTGTTTTCTGGTGTTATCTCCTCGTGCCTTGTTTCTGTGAATGAGTTTGCTGTGATGCCGCTGCCTGCTCCAGAGCAAGTGTCAGGTTGACAGTCCGTTCTCCCAATTTGCCTGTTCTCTCCCGCAGCTTTTTGTCCCCTGCAGCCAGGGTTTCGAGGTCAGCATCATCCCGAATTCCCTCTGTGCCAGGGCAGGTGAGCATAGAGGGGGCAGCTGGTGCTGCTGGTGTGGCCAGCACTGGGCTCAGTGGGTTGTGGCTGTCCCGGGCCAGGGTCCAGAGGGGAAGGAACAGGCTGAGCTTGGTGACTTTAGCTCTTCCTGCATTTGGAAATACAGACATATTTCAAGGGAAATTCAAGTTTTTGGCTCTTGAATCTCTGAAAACTGGGTAACACGCTGTGGGTCAGAACTACAGCTCGTTATCTCCCTTAGCTTGGAGAGCATTCCTGGTTTTAGCAGTTCATATCAGGTTTTCCTTGGAGCGTGATGCAAGCCACAAACACTGATGCGAAACACTTGATTGATTTCTGTTCTGCCTGCAAAAGTTGTGTGTGTAACATATTTCAGTACTTGCCCAGACCGTTAATTAAAACCTGCCATTGTATCCGTTCCTCGCTTTGTATTTAGCCCGTGATTGAAAGCTGTGTGTTGGTAGCAAAGGCGTGAGTCAATAATGCTGCTGCTGCCCGAAATACTTTAATAATGTCTCTGTCACATCGAGGGTTTTGTCTGGCCTTCCCTGTGTGTTCTCAGCAGTCTGAAGGGATTGAACAATTGCCTTTATTTCCCCCATTATCAATGCTAAGAAAGGCCAAAATGTTCTCCAGTGTTGATGCTGAATTAGAAAAATTGAATTACAGAAATTTAATTTTAAATACATTTTATTCTTCCCCTAAGAAGTGCGTGTGTGGGGGAATCAATGGAACGCTTCCAGAGGTTATGGCTGAATATTTTTGATACAAGTACAGGCTATCTTTATATTAAAGCGTGCATGTAGAGGGCGTGGATTTTCTTATTTTAAATCCCAGAGGGTTTTTGCCAGGCCACATTTTAATAACCCTAATTAACAAGTCTGTCTTTCCATACATCAAACCTCTGTCTGGGGAGCTGAAGAATACCTACTAGTGCTCCTGTGAACTTGGGGCTTGAATTCATTTGTTTTCAGTTTAAGTTTTTCTGCTGCTGAAAAAGACATCGCTGCTTTGAAAACTGTTTCCTTTTGAAGTGTCCAGCCTGGCAATGACTGAAGCAGCTACTGGGCAAATTAGCATGTTAAAAGGAGCGGATCAATACCTTCTCCTCGCCTGATCTCTGCTGGGGCTGGGTCTTGGCAACCCTTGCTCGGGGTCTGGCCAGCTGCACCCCTGCATTTCAGGGGAGCTGTCAATAGTGGCGTGGGTTGCGTCAAGCTGAGACTGCTTGATCCTGTGCCCAGGCTCTTTCAAGGATGGAAATTTGAAAATGGATTTGAGGGAATTGATAGCTTTGGGAAGATCAGACAGTGTAATTATAAACAGGATTAGAAGGCAAGTGGAGGGAGAAATAGGAGATCAATTGTAGGGCACAAGTTGGCTGAACCCCTCTTCTGATGCTTGAGTTTTGTTGAACTTAGTTGCTGTGTGTAGAAGATTTCTTTGGTCTTTTTGAAGAGACGAGTAAACACGAATTAAAAAGAGGGTGTGTGGGCAGTCCCTACTGTTTCACAGAAATGCTTGGAGGCAGTGGCTGCTGGATCAGTGCAGCAGGAGATGCTCAGATCCAGCTGTGTTTGCCGACAAGCTGCAGAAGATGGTTCTGGCTTCCCCGTGGCAGCCCCAGCCCGTGTGCCCGCACACCTGCAGCCTCGGCACCCTCCGGGAGCTGGCGTGGGATGCTCTCCTGTCCTTAACTTTCTCTTTGCCACACTCTGCTCGCTGATACAGGCCTCCCTCACTGGGTCTTTGGCGCAGTGCTCAGTGTCTGCCCCTGCCTTGAGAGTGGGGAGCACTGGAGGTTCCTCCTCTGTCCATCACTGTTAATACAATGAACAAATGATTGCAGTAATCAGAATGGCTCTGGAGCTCTTCTGAAATGGAGACTATTTCTTGGGAGGTTTCTGCGGTCTCACTCACCAGAGCTACCAGAAGGTAGCAGAGTTCTGTTGCTGTTTCTTTTTAGTGGCTTCAGTATTTGCATCTTGCACATCTGCTAGCCTTCCCTTAATCTCTGAAGTACCCTAACACAGTTATTGGTTTGACATATTTTGTCCACTCATAATTAGTACTTGGATTTCCTCATTTATTTTTGTGGTGATCAGCAGTGTGCAGGGTAGAGCTAATAAGACAGCTGAAATCAGGACCAAGTCCCTGTGCACACTCCACCTGCTCATTAATCAAGGACTCTGCAGTTAATGAGTGTAATTTCCAGGTAATATTTAATCTCAGAGTAGCAATAGTTACACTTAATGTGAAAGAACTTTTCTTGTGGTTTCTTGCTGAAGTCATTCCCATGGCACAGTAGAAACCTCTGCTACTCCCAGGAGCAGCTCTTCCAGACTGACCCAAACTTGGACTAGTTCCAAAAATCAATACAAGATTAAAATGCTGAATCCAGGTATTTAGCCTGGACATGACACTTCAGTGGGTGCTGAGTGCATCACACATGCATGTAGATGTGACTGGTACACAGTTCTGTAATGCTTTGAGGTTCAAAGGCCTCTACGTGGGGAAGAAAGTTGAAAGCAATCAGCTGAAGGGGTGAAGTCAGCATGTGTAACTGAAAGTGCATCACTAATTCCCCACAAGACTGTTTCCATCCTTTTTGTCTGAATCTACCCCATGCAGATCCTTTATCCATTTACTTGATTCACCTTAAAGTTCTCGGTGGCTCTTTGAAGACGTGCTCCCAGTGCCCAGTTTTAATGTGCCCAGAATTAATGTACTCTGTAACCTTGAATTCAACACACCCAATAGCTTGGGAAAGTGAGCTCAAAGGGTTGTGGGCACTGTGCAAGCATGCATTTGTAACTTTAGGATTCTTTAATTTGTGAGAGAAAGGAGAGCAGAATCCACCTACAGTCACTCACAGCCGAAGGGGAGGGTGGCTTGGCTGGTGGGCTCCAGAAAGGGACAGGAGACCTTGTCCAGTGTGGAAGAGCAGCAGTGGCCGTGCCAGAGGCTGCTGGAGGTGCACCATGGGTCCAGCACTGCAGAGACCTGCCCTTGCCTTAACAAGAGTGGTGCAGTCCCAAGAACAGGATGTGGCCTTATTATCTCATCTCCTTCCCATTAGGCTGCTCTGAGATGTTGACTGTGCAGAGCAGGTCTTTTTAGTTCAAGATGAGCTGTGTGTGAGAGGAGACCTCCTCCCTCTTTCCTGTTCAGTTGGGCATTGTTTTGTCTGCCTGTGCAGTCAGAGGACCCTGCTGCTGTAGCTTGTGCTGAGTTTTTGGCAGCTCCCACCTCACTGAGGGGATATAGGGGGACAGAAATTCTGCCCACCATATTCCTCTGCTTCTTTAAAGATTACCATTAACTTCTCTTTCTTGTGCCTGTGTTTTTAGCTACCTTTCTGCAGCAATCATGCTAATTTGACCTCTCCATACACCTGTGTTAAAGTTTGAGTCAAAAGTGTACTGTAGCAAAGGAGAGACATTTTTCCATGGGATCATTGAGTCTTTGAGAATGCCGAATGACAAAGTTAACTCTTGTGCAAACATTGCCTTTTATTTGACTTTGTAGTTTGCCCTTTGAAATACAAACATATTTATGTCAATCAGCAAGTCTCCTTTCCGGAGTTCTGGTTGACCCTGTGGAAAGAAATGTGACTATGCAATTATTAAAGGTGAGGCCTTTGCTTTAACAAATGCTGAGTAATTGCTATTCACTCCTCTCTGTGCCTGTGCCATAAATGACAGTGAACTGCCCTTCAGCCTGGCTAAATAACAAGGAAGATACTTGTTTGGAAGGAATAATTCTTCAGAAATTTGCAATGTGTCAGAAGTATTGTGTCACAGGGACTTGTGGGTAGGGCAAAGAAAAAAGTTGTCTGTCTCAGCTTAGAGTGCAAGAACCTTAGTTGGGCTTTAAAATGCAATTAGGTCAAATACTGTATCTATGTCACTCAGAGTTAGTAGGGGTTGTCAGGGTATAGAAGAGGGCAGAATTTGCCCATTATAAAAAAGTCTGAAGTGTATATGGAAGTGTGATACCCTGACAATTTACCTACAACTGATGATTAAAAGGATGAAAGCTCCTCCTCTCCCCTGTCAGAGTGTTGGCAGGAATTGGAAAAAGGCTCCCAGTGTTTCCCAGGAGTTTTTACACAGTCTGGAAACTTGGCCCTGCTTGGTGTCACTGCTCTGATTGATTTTGTCCAGAGAAGTTGTCAGCCAGATAGTGAGGCTATAGATTAGTTGTGGCAATGAAATAGAAAATTAGACCTCACTACTATTTTTGGAAAATAACCCCTGTCCTCTGCCAGGTGTTTTTTTCTTGCTGTTTTTTATGTAAAAGCCTTCTGAAGAGCCAGAAGTATGACATAAGTTCATTAATCATTACTGACACTCTATAGAGATACTATCAAGATAACCCAGTGTTGATTTGACCTGCCTCTTCTTTCTGTATTAGGTTGTAATTCCTATATCTTTGTTCAGTCTATCTGTGATTTCTCAAAATAAATTGTTTATTGCACTGAGCTCAGCACCATGAGTCTCACAGGCAAACCTTCAATACCAAATAAGTCCTCCTAGTAAGGTAAGGGGGAATAAATTTTTGAGAGTACTTCTCAATTTGATTCTCAAAGAGATTTTTTCAGAAAGTAGTAGATTCCATTTTACCAATTCCCATCAACAAGCTTATTTTGGCCTTACTCCAGAAGGAAATAATTGAAACACTACCCAGTGGCTTTCTAAGTAGTCCAGAGCTTGATTGATGGGTTTGTATCCCTTAAGAAGGCTTAAGACACTAAGGCATCCCTTCTGCCAATGTGAGGGCTTACTGTCCAGTTCACTTTTAGGAGTTCAAAGGCTAGACTTGCTTAAAGTTGAAGGTATCTTGAAGTATGTCTCTCCTTTCTCCTTTAACCAGAAGTGTGCAGAAGTTGGCTGTAAACATGAAGCTGATAAACAGGGCAAGAAATTATGGGCTTAAATTGCAAAAACAAAAGGTTAGGCGAGACCCAAGGAAAAAAAATTGTAATTACTGAGATCTGTACTGCCAGTGCAGATTGCCCAGGGGTGTGGGGGAATCTCAGTATCAGAGGATTTTCAGAGTAAGTTAGACATCCAGCAGCATGGTTTAACTACAGGTTATCTTCCTGTGGGGCTGGGAGTTGGCTGACTGGGATCATCTCCAGCCACATCTCTTGTGGCAAGTGCTCTTGTACAGTTGTTATGGGATCACCATTGTCTTACAGCTGAAGAGCAGCTCTTGAGGTCTGACCTAGAAAGAGAGACTTGATGATACTGTCTCCTGACTTCTTTCCCTCAAGAGAAACTCTCAGTCTGAAG
Source organism: Pardalotus punctatus (assembly GCA_013400915.1). Lineage (NCBI taxonomy): Eukaryota > Metazoa > Chordata > Aves > Passeriformes > Pardalotidae > Pardalotus > Pardalotus punctatus. The sequence goes on along the minus strand of VZTX01001913.1, from coordinate 770,357 downwards.
AGGTCTCTTGACTACCAGAGCTCTTTCTGTGCTGTTCAGCTTTCCAGCTTAACCAGCTACTTTCAGCTAAACAGAACATTCTTTAGGCGTCTTGGATAACCCTCTCTGTTTGTTCCAGTTCTCCACAGAGCCAGAAGGACCCTGAACAGGCCCTGGCTTTTCCAGTGGATCATGGCTTTACACACAAGATTCATAGCTTAATTTTGCTGGCCTTAGTATCCCCACTGAGTATGTGAGCCCATGGTAATGGTAGAGTATGACAGGGATACTGTGGAGCAGCCATGAAGATGAGCAGAAATGCAGCTTCTGCCTGGGTCCTTCTCTGCTCCCATTCCAGCAGCTCTGCTCTGGAACAATGTGCCATCCCGGACAATCGGAGCAGCCCAGATTAGATCCGTGCAGCAGGTGTGGGGCTGCGCTCCTTGCTTTGTGGGTCTGTGCTGTGTTTTGGCCTCATCTTTCATTCCCCCCTGTGCACCTGAGCTACTTGGCAGATGTATTTCAGCTTGTTGAAAGATGGTCCCCTTATGCCGATGGAAGCCTTCTCTTTGCATCCAGGTTGGTTTTAATGTGGAGCACATGTGCTCGCTTACAAGTTGAATAATCAAGTAATTCCTGAGGAGATACTGTCAGCTCACGTGCAGTCCTATATCTGTTAGGATGTGGAGAAGGGATATTAAAATTGTTTACGAGGTCAGAGCTATAGTGAGCCTTGCACCACCTGTGAGTTACGATATCATTACCTGAGCTGCGGGAACCAAGAAATAAAACCTTTTACTGTGAAATATGAGGAGTGCTTATGATTTTGAAGTATAGAGAGGAAGAAATATGTGCATTATGTCCTAGTACTTCTTTTTTGTTTTGTTTTTGTTTTATTGCAGGAGGTTTGTTTTTACTTACTGGTGACACACATAGAATAGATATGGCATTTGCTAATAATGTTTGTGCTAGAGAAATGGTCCTTTTGCTAGTTCATTTCTTTTTGGGTTGCACTAGGAAAAATGTTCCTTCCTAAAAGGAATAAATTATTCAAGTTTATGTAAATAAACTTGCTATTATTTATCTACCTGGTACCTGCACTGTTGTAAGTCCAGTCACTTGTTTTTGTTTACCATGTTGTGCTTCCTGTCCTTTCAGTGAACAGGTTTTTTTCTGCCCTGCAGTAGGAGCCATTATGATGGTCATGCTGTATGAAAAGTGGCACCTAAAACATTGATGGAATAGAGCAGAGATCATTGAATGAACATTGATTAAGCTGATCATTCTCAAACAGATAAGAGCATCTAGCACCTTAAATCTGTTATGAGACCCACTAGCAATTTTTCAAGGACTGAAAGCAGTTGATGCTCTGTAGGTAGTGATCTATCAAAACATATTTTATCAGCTTTTATATTGTCCTGTATGGATACTTGTCCCATAAGTCACTTCTATGGAATTAAACAACACTATCATGAAGTTATGTATCTGCAGAATGAGAAAGAAATTAAAAGCCATGAACAAGAGAGAAGAAAGTGTAGGTGTAAAAACTGAATGAATGTGGGCTGTCAAAGATGTGCTGTGGACAGCAGGAGAGGCAGCAGAGATTGTCCTGGGAGAAACTGAGAGACAACTGCCACGCAGTAAATCAGTGTTTAGCAAAGTTAACTTTCGGTTTCTTCAGAAAGTGGATTTTGTGGTCTTGCTGCTCTGCTGTTATGTCAATAACTTGCATCAAAACTTCCTTGAGTCAGAACATCTGTTGCGGCCAATGGAAAGATTCGTCTTGACTTTAATGTGCTTTGGATCAGGCCCAAAATGCAAATAGTTTTTCTCTCATCCTTTGAAGTCTTTAACATTTCATGGGCTCCCTTATGTTATTGGTAATTTGCACCAGAGGTATTTTGCATGCAAATGAAATTTTGGCAGTAACAATGACTGCATTGGTGAATATGTATGTAGGTGTATCAGTAGAGAAAATTTTACTTTTCAGTGTATCAAACTGGAAATTTCTTTGTAAGAGTGAGTTGTTCACAGTATCTACAGCTGAAATCAAATGTATTGACAAATGCATGTAAAAGACTGTATAAAACTGTCAAAGTACATTTTGATACATCTGTATAAAGCAAATTGATTTTTTTTTTTTTGTGGCTTGTGCAGGTTAATACATGTTTTCTATATGAAACTGGCATTTGTCACTAACATCTTAGAGTACTGTAGATGTCATAAATTTAAATACTGTAATTGAACCTGCATTTACTATGGATTTATTTACCAAATCAAAGAGTAACTTCAGCCTACAACACTCATTTTGTTTGTTAGTATAAACTCTTCAGCTTAGGGAAGTGCCAGGGAAGGACTGTTCTTTTGAATTATATGAATGTGAGCAAATCACTGGGTTTTTTTGGAAAAAAACTGGAAGTATATTTTTTAGCTGAGAGATCATGCTGACTTTAGTATTAACATTTTGAAGTTTCTCAGAGTTATAAAGACTATTGTAGTGCTCTCATGGCTGTCTGCAACACCAAGGCAATAAAATATGACAAATTTACAGTAACCCTGTTTACCTTGTATTAGGAGCTCACTTTCTCATGTGAGGTGGGTGCTTTGCTCCCTGGTTCCTTTCCAGTAAACCTTGTCTGAAAAGCAATGAGGACAGCATCTTCTCGTCGGGGGTTGTCAGCTGCCCTGGCCACTGGGGTGCTCTTCCCCATTTAAAAGCCATCCTTTCTTGCTCATCTGCTCGGTTTCATCTGGTCCTGACCCAGCCATTTCTGCCGGAGCCCTCCTTTGTAGGAGATCCTGAATCCCACTGCAGGCTGAGCTGAGGTCTCATCCCCTGGGGCTCAGCCCTTCCTGCTCCCTGCAGCACTGGCCCTACCTGTACTTCAAGGGCACAGCCAGCCAGTGCCTGGGAGGAGAAAGGGAAAAACAATTTGTGTTTCTGATTGCTCTAAGATATGATTAGGAGCATCTTTCCACAGAAAAAAAGTCTGCTAAATAGAGTATTGCAGGAAGGGCTTGTCAGTGCTGTTGCTGTTGGGAGATCACCGTGTATGACTGGAAATGTAAAGAGTTAGTCACTCTTTTTGTACCCCAGGCTGTTATTTAAAGCTCTTGTTGGGAATGCCATTGCAACAGGGAGGGAGTAGCAGGAAATAAGGGCTGGGGTCAGCAGTGACGTTTCATGTGGTGAGAAAGGATGTGTCAGCTGAGCAGAGGTGACAGTGCCCAAAGTCCTCACCTGAGCCCGGGGATGGTGCTCACTGTGGGGCGAGTGCCAGGCAAGCAGGGCCACTGCTTGCCCAGCCAGGGCTTGGCTCTGGGCGAGTGGGAGCTTTTCTCTTTGTTTCAGTGCATCTATTTGTGTAACAAAGAAGCATGTAAATAATCAAAACCTGAAAAGGGGTCTTTTGTAGAATTGTATGCGATTGCTGAACTCACAAAAATGTCAGTCACCAAAAATACTTGTCTGTTTTCAGTGGAAAGCGTTTAAAGGAAAAAAAGGTCGTTCTGGTTCTCTGTGTTTAATTTTGTGTCAATTTAACCAAGTTTCATTTTGAGGAAGAGGCAAAGCAATGTATGGGTGCCTTAAGGCAGCATAAGGAGAGGTAACACTGCAAGTCACAGTATGTCGCTGCTGGCTTTACTAGGGCAAAGTCCGGCAAATTGATGTCTTTAAACTGCTCAGGATAGCAAGAGAATTTGACTAACACTAGTTCAGAAGACACTAAAGAGAAGGGGTGGGGCTGCGGACCAGGCTTTGCTAAAGGGCAGGTTTGGAGGTGCTGTAAAGCCATGCCTTTTCCCACGGGGCTGCTCTCAGCCCCAAGCACCCCGAGCCTTGCTGAGTCAGCCCCTGCAATCCCAAGGGCAAGTACGGAGGGCTCAGCAGGCTCTGTGGCCCTGAGAAACCAGTGCCAACCAGCAGCCAGCAGAAGCCCGAGGCTGCCTCGTTCAATCCTGGAGCCCCGGGCTCCTTGAGCGATCTCCAGCTTCACAGGACCCTGCTCTGATGCCTCCAGTTGCTTGTGCTGCAAGGGTGGTGCTGGAGCCAGGCTTGACTTTCCCTCCTCTGCCTTCCTGCAGGGATGTCCCAGGGCACAACCTCAGGAATGGCTTCAGGAGAGCAGGCAGGAGGGGTGCAGTGGCATCTATGCAAATCCTTGGCTGCTTTGAGCTGCTCTGGTCCAACCCGAGCTGGGGAGGCTTGTGCTTCCTGGGTCCATTCCATTTGTTTAAACATCCTGCTTGTATCTTCTGCAGGCAGGTGGTGTCCCACATTTTTATGTAGCGTGGACTTTTTCATATCATGAATTTGAGGGCTGACTTTGATGTGACCTGCACAAGCAGAGAATTTAGAGCTGCTTCATTGCTGGCAGAGGCTTGGTGGTGGCTATTGGCAGGGAGTATCTAGTTAATTTTTGAACTCTTTTACTCCATCCAAAGTTAAAAGCTGATCCCACGCTGCCAGTGACACCTACCACCTAAACTAGGTGGTTAAATCTCAACCCATCAGCTTTGGTGGTTCAGAGGCACTCTCAAGCCATACAGTGACACCCAAGCGTACTTGAAATTCACCTCACAAACCTGCCGTTGTGTTCCTAATTCTCTGCCACCCCTCTAAAGAGTCAGCAAGTGACAGTCACTGCAGTGAGAGCTGGGCTCTGTCCGAATTAGCATTCCAAAATAAATGTGAGGTATTGGCCAATTAATACACTCTGCATTACCTAAGACCATGAACAGCCTCTTTTGTGAGGGACAAAGTTGTCTTTATAAAGAAATAATACAAAGATGTGTTTAAGTATGCATGGAATGCATATTGGTTATTTTAAACACTAAAAAAAGCCTTGCTATCTGGGAGACCAAGGACAGTTGTTTCATTGTCTTGAGTCTTACAACATCGTTGAAACTTTTCAGCTGGGTACAAGTCAAGAATGAGAATGTTCTCCTAAGGCTGAGTCACATAAGCCTGTTGGCAGTGCAGAAGGCAGGATGGAAAGAGGAGGGTTGTCCACCCAGTGATGGCACAGGTCTAAAATGCAGAAATTAGGAGTTTACATAGTGTTTGTTCCCTTCTGTAGTTTGGGGTGGGGGTTGTTTGGTTAGCTGGTTTTTTTTTTTGTTTTTTTTTTTTTTTTTTTCTTCTGTTTTTTTGGGTTTTTTTTAAACCCACTGGAGAATCATTCTAGGCTTTCTTTCACTGCCAGGAGGGATGTGCTTTGCCTCTGGGATGTGAGTCACAGTGCCCTCTTAATTGTCTGTAGAGAGTGCTATTGATAAAGCAGCACACAGTGTACAGACGGTGCAGTGCTGATAGCTGACCTCTGGCCCATGCAGGGACACCTGATGGAGCCAAACTCACACATCCTGTGGTGCTCAGATCTGGTTCCTTGTGAGGCTTCTCAGTGCACAGCCCTTGGCTCTGCTTCTCCTGCCTTACAACTTTTCTATCAGTGAAACCCAGCTAATGATGAGAATTTCAATTTGCTACTTAATTTTATGGTGATATCAAGGTGAGGAGACTCAGGCCATGCATTATGAGGGTGGTTTTATGAGAGCAGTGATCAGGCTGTTGAGTCATTACATCTACTTTACACTTTGGATTTTAATTGCTTTATGGAGCTTGTTAATTTTTGTTTAGTTTGCCAGCAGCTTATGAGAGATAGTTGTCTTTATCAAAAACTGCCACCAGCTCTTTCACCACTACTTCTCTATGGTTCCACAGTTCTTAGAAACACACAAGCAGGATTTTATCCCAGGTAACTGTTACATTGTGGCTTTTAAAATACCGTTGTGTTTTGTTTTGGCTTGTTTTCCTCTCTCAGTTGCTAGGAACAGATATAACACTCAGAGCAGTGTGACTAATAATCAGAACTTCTTAAATATCAACTAATATGGGAGATAAAACTACCCAGGTTATGTATTTGTATAAGTGCAAGCAGTAATAAAGCCATATGAGAAGTCATTATCTCTGCAATTTTAAAATCATTTGTTGAGATGTCTATTACTGTTTATTTAAAATACCCTTAGTACAAAACCCCTGGGAATACCAGTTAGAACATGGTATGCAAGTCTCCCTGAACGGGATTTTCCATGGGCAGCTGTTCTTTGACCTTGCTTTACATGAGGAGTTTCAGAGTTTCATTTCTGGATTACCAACCATCCCCTCTCAGTATCACACATTCACCTTAGCTTTCTCAAAATGCAATGGCAAATCAGATTGCATTAATGGAAAATGCTGTGGCCTAGAAAACACCTTTTACTGCTGACAGAATGGGCTGATGAGATCTGGGCTGGTAAGGTATGCTATTTTTGACTGTGAAAAGTAGCATTTTCTGAAGGTTTGCTGAATGCAGTAATGTGATTTCATGTTCTTCTTTGTTAGTCATTTCTAGCTGCTGGTGATGGTAATGGATGTTGTTAATGTTCAACATTTAATCAGCTAAGGTATGTGTCTGTCTGCTTTTCTTTCTCAAAATTTGCAAGGATTGTTATCAGCTCCGTGTATTTTCAAAGAAGTCAAAAGCTGCTCAGAGAATGTGAACAGAGGTCTGCTAAATCTATTTTAGAAGCCTGTGAGGACAAATGAATGATTATGTGAAAAGCATTCAGTCTTCCCTCTGACTAAAGAGGTGCTTGCAGTAACTGTTGGATTGCACTGTCTGCCTCCAGCCTTGCCATGACCATTTAGTGAGGTCTGATTTAGACTAATTCCCACAATCTCTAGGTTTTATTCCCTGCTGAGGCTGGAATATTTAGATGTCTGTTCAGACAGAGTTCACCTTCTAATTATTACATCAAGTGNTACATTTAATTTTTTTTTTTGTTTTTTTTTTTTTTTTTTTTTTTTTTTTAGGGTTTTTTTTTTTTTTTTTCTGAGGGCCGCAACCTCTGTCCCAGTCTGGGCAGGTGAAATTTCACAAGCACTTTATCATGGCTCATACCTTGAGCATCTGGACACGCCTTTCTGATTGTCATTCATATCCGACTGTCATTGCCTCTGGCATTTGCTGAGTTCATGTTTCCATGTGATTTACTGCAAAACATTTTGTTTAACGAGTCACTAACACACTCTGACGGGGAAGTCCCCCTCAAGAAGCTGAACTAATGATAGCTTTCATCTTTGGTTTCTTCAGGCAGATACTAAAAAATCAATCTGCTGGTATCCGTGCTTTACACTTTGCACTTGTGAAGAATTCTTGAAACTTGGAAACTCTGACCTTGAATCTGTGAGTGCTCTGAATGGCAAATGCTCTTTGTCATGGGCTCTGTGTGTGTAACAAGGAGCTCCGAGGCAGCGCCTGTGCTCCCCAGTTGCAGAATTTCCAGTGCAATTGGGTTATGAGTCAGCAGCAGCTCTGTGAGTGTTCAGGTAACTGCTGATGTGTCTGGATGCTGAGGCTGCTCCTTGACAGCATTTCTGGGAAACCTTTTAATATACCAGAGCAGCTGCTCTGTCTTCCGGCCTTGGCGTCTTTGGTGCATGCCTGAATAAAGTCACTAAGTGTTTGCAATACCAAAATCCACTCAATGTTGACAAAAGTGATTCATATGGGTCTTATAAAAGATGGCTTCTCTCCCATGATGAGTTGGGTACAACTGCAAAAATAGCTTTAAGTGTCATATTCACAAAATATAAGCAAACACATAAGAATAAAATATAGCAAAGTAACCATCTCACCCCTTCCCCCAGTTGGTTGCTGATCTCATGTATTTGGGACTCTGCCTGGCACAGTGCAGATTTACTGAGCCATTAGTGGCTGCTGTTCGGCTGCACCTTCACACAGGAAAAATATGTCTAGAAAATAAACTTGGCACATCAGACACGCCATAACTAATTCATTGCAGCCAGCACATTCCCTCCTGTTCTGCTTAACTGCCTCAAGTTTTGATTATGTACAAATTTAATGGTTTGGTTATGCTAGAAAATCCAGGGTTTGTTTATTTAAATTTATATTTCTTAATGAATGCAGGCAAGAGAAAGCACTAAGTAGTTACAAGTAGGGAACATGGAAAACTACTATGCTGATCTGAGCATTAGTTTTTGAAAGTACAGGTTCTTCTATGGTTTTTTAATAGTCTAATTAAAATTTTGGTAAACAAGTGACGAAGTGCTTGCAAATTCAAGCAGATGGTGGTCTCTGAAGGACTCCTTTCTGGGGAAACCTGAAAAATCTTCTGGGAACTCATTTTTGGTGGTTAAATGCAGAGTATAAGTAACCCTTCTGTGGGGTGGGCACAGGGGAAAAGGCTTTCCTGGCCATGGGTGGCTGCTGGGGCTGCTCTTGAGGATTATCCATCTGAAGTTGCAAGGTGCCTCACTGTATGAAACTTGACAATCAGAGGAACACCAGGAAGACAGGGAAGCTTTGCAAGGTTTTTTTTTTCTGTTTTGGGAAGAACCTACTGGTAGTTGACAGAGGCAGAGGGAAAAAGAGAGGGAAAAAAACCGATCCATTTCTGCCTCAGGTTTTCTGTCTTGGCTGAAGGTGGGAAGTGAAGGTTACTCTGTGTGACTTTGGGGTCTCTTGAAAAGTGAGAAATGCTGAAAATAGATTGTCTTGTGTACCCAAGTATGTTTGTTTAACTTGTATAAGATCACCTTGTCGACAGCATTTTAAAACCTCGCTCTCCTAAGCTATCCTAGATACAATTGGGATGTTGCTGATAGCATTTTGTTAATTGTTGAGGCAAAATTAAGTCTTGATACGGTTTATTGGGAGTAGATAAAGTAGTGCTTGTAAGAACTCTGAGCTGATAACTTATCGTATCAGGAAGAGCACGAGGTGATCAGGGCGGACGTGAGTCACACGCCAGCTGCAGCCTCGCCACCGCGTTTCTGTGCTGGAGTAAATTTTTGTGGCCTGGACTGGTCAGTGGTGCTTTTGGCCATTTCTAAATAGCTCCATGGTTACCACAATTAATTTCTTTATTATCTTGCAGTAGTTTACATATCACGTAGATATTTGAATAAATGGCTCTATCATGTCAACCAGGGGGGCCTCTGAGCCAAAACGGAATGTTATTGTTAAGTTTATTTGCCAGTAGTTTTGTTGGAGACAGATGCTTTTCCAGATTAGACACAAAACTGTGGGGTTTTTTTACACTTTTTTCTCATGAGCAGCTGTACAACATGCAGCAGGAATTTGAAGGGAGGCTTGCCTTCTTGTGGTGCTGGGTGAAGGCTCTGTGGGCTGGGCTGTGCCCTCTGGGTACCACTCTGCTGACCAGGGCTGCAGGAGGCTCTGGGCAATGTGGCAAAACCTCACTGGAGATGGGGCAGGCATCCTGGGGTCTGCTTGGAGACAGGGAGAAACCCCCTCATTTGTTCATCAGCTCTGGCTGGCATTAACCCAGTCACCTGAGACATCTTTATTTGCTTTATCAGTTGGCTCAGCTGTGGGCTCGTGCTGGAGCAGGTCTTGTCTCGACAGTGTGCTACCCTGCCCTGGTTTGTGCCTCCTGCAGTGCCCACAGTGTGAACTCCATCTCCCACAGGAGCAACAGGCACCTCCGCCATGTAGGCTTTCAGCCACTGTGGCTTTGCTCTGGTACAGGTGGATTCATGCTCTGGATGCTTCCCCTGGAGCAAATCACAGGACCCTGCCATCCTCTTGCAATCCATCGTTTCCACTGCTCGCTGGTGTGTCTGCTGGGAGCCTCCCTGCAACTGTCTGGCAAAGACTAAGCTGGGAGAGAAGAAACCTATCACAACTATTTTTGGTCATGCCTGGCATTGTCTTCTGCAATTCTTTTCCCCAGGCCTTTATTTAATTTCATATATTCTCTAATTTACCTTCTCATACAAAGGGAGACTTTCTGCAGGACTCTTGAAGAAAAACTTGGCTTAAAGTGTTTATTAAATGGCTGCCTCCATAAAAACCCCTACTTTAAAATTTTACCAGGAGATATACCCATTGCACGACTGGGCCAAATCCTGTACTCCTGGAGCAGCAGCTGTGTTGTAAATCTGAGGGTTGTCTGGACCTGGAAGATGGATGGGCAGAGTTCTGATATAAAGATACCACAGAAATTCTTAGAAATTCAGGATAGTAGAGGATTTAAAAGCTAAGTCCAGCTCAAATTCTAATTCTTCTTATCCAGAGCCGTCGGCAGCCACTCGTAAAAGTGGTCTCTCTCTGGCTGTTCTCTTTCTGAACCTCGTGCTTGCTGGGGCTGTGACAGCAGGTCCTCCAAACCAGCCCCTGCACATGCAGTGCCTTTCCCTCACTCTGCAGGGATGTGTGAGGATGGAAAGAGGCACTGAGTGCAGGCATGGGGGAGAAGACATCTGCTCTCTGCAGAGCAAGTGCTGATGCACCAGAGTGGTGGCGAGCAGTCTGAGTGCACCTGAACGGGGTCAGCAGCAAGAGCTGCTTTCCTTCTCCTGGCTTGGCAGAGTGCCACTCCTGGCATGTCTGTCCTTCAGGACGGCATGATTCACAGCTTTACAGGGGTTCTGCTGTCTTGGTGTTTCTGCTGGTGACCTAACAGACTGTGCTTCAGAGCTATTTTCTCCTGAGGTAATTCCCTGTCTTGCTTTTATTTATTGGTGATAAAAGACTATCAGAGATAAATAAGCATGTTCTCACTTGACTTGATAATTTATATGGCATTGCTGAAGGTGATTTACAATTTATACACGGAAAGGATTCGCTGATCTCATTAATAACTTTCCAAACATCTAGATAAACACGCTACTGCTCTGAATCAAGTGAGCGTGAAACAGCCAAGGTATTCACCTGCAAGGGCTTCTGGCACTCTGCTCTTTCCCAGACAACAGAAGTTTGACAAAAGAATGTGGGAACTGCCAAAACGCGTTTCTCCTTGCAGCCACCCAGCTCACCCTAAGGTGGGAGATTTCAGCTATTCTTGCTAAATTATTCTTCTCTATTTGGAAGGCTTGTCGATGGGAGAAGATTCCCAGCTCTTTGATTTTTAAATAGGGGCTGTGTTTCACATCTCTGAGCCTGCAGCCCATGCAGGCATTTCGCTGGATCCTCTTGAACATCCTGCCAAAGCCCGAAATGCAAAAGAGCAGGTAAACAATCTCCACAAGCGTCCTCCATCAGGGCTGTAAAGGGAGAGTTGAGACAGCCCTGGGTATTCCCTGCTGAGCCAGGTTGTTGCCATGATTTGTTTCATCAGAAATAATCGCCTCCCCTTGTTTTATAGGCATCTTGTTATCTGGAGATCTCCAAGTGTTCTATTGCTTAATTAAACTGCACAACAGCTTTTAGATGTATCTACTGTGAATCTTATTGCCACTTTCTAAGTGGATAAACTGAGGCAGGGATATTGAAGCTTACATTCTGGGTGTCTGTGTAGTTACACTCTTCAATTTAGGGCGCCCAGAGGAACGGCCCTGCTTTTCCTTCCACTTCTCCCTGCTTCTTCCATGCCATTAACTCCTGTGAGAGGGTTATCCATACACGGGAGCCTCCCATGAGCTGCAGAGAGATGAGCTGGAAGTTAGTGAGCAGAAGGTGAGGCCAGACCAGCTGGGAGGAAAATGAATGATTTTTCCTCTTGAAGACCGTGACACACTGCTGTGTCCATGAGTGCCAGAGGCAGGTCAGGCAGGCTGTTCTCAGCCTCTGTGGCAGAGCCAGGAATTACACCTGTCCTGGTCTCACGTGTAGCTGTGAGATTGCACCTCGCTGTGAAGCTTCAGGCTGTAAGTGAGAACAAATGTGGGGGAATGGCTTCCAGATGGCTCCTGGCATGTTTCGGGGTTTGTAGGTTAGCCCAGTGAGGGGCAAATCTCCTTCCCTGGAGATACTCAAGAGTGGTCTGGACACAATCCTGAGTAATGCGCTCTAGGGGAGCGTGCTTGAGCAGGGAGGTTGGAGCAGAGAACCTCCAGTGGTTCTCTACCCCAGCCTTATCCATTCTGTGAAACTTGAGCTTGATTTTCACATCTAGGAGAGAGTTGGGGGAAAAAAAAGGCATCTAGGGTGGTTTGAGTCTTCCTCTTTCAGAACCTCCTTGGTAGCGAATGCCGTGTTTAAACAAGAGCAAACCTGCTTGTGCCTCAAGTCCAACACTTCTGAAAAGGTGTGATCTGTGTAGAGTAGAGAAACATGCAGCTTGAGCAGATTTGGGGAGAAAAGGACAAACAATTGAGCTGCTGTTTTCCTCTCATTGAAGTTGAGCTTTGTGCTAAATGTTGCATTGGTAATGAGCTCAAAGTGGTCATGTGCTCCAAACAGCAAAGGGCCAAGAAGAGAGAAGCAACTCATCAATGTATGACCCTCTCTAAAGTGTCGTGGGTAATCATGTGTGAAGTACTTAATGGATCATGATTTGCATGCCACTGTTTTGATTGATGTACTACTTAGTAGAGGTTTGATAGTTTTTTACAGTGGTGTTGATGGGAGTCTCTCAGAAGCAAAGGTATTTAAAAGATGCGTAGATGTGGAACTTAGGGACGTGGTTTGGTGGTGGACTTGGCAATGCAGAGTTAGGGGTTGGACTCTGGTTTTTCCCAGCCTAAATGACTCTGTAAGCACCTCGTCTATTTTCTTTAGTGCTGCAGAGAGCCAAAGCAGTGTTTTTTTGAAGTCATTGTATTCCCAGCATCTTTGTTAAACAGTCAAAAATAGTGCAGAGTTGTTATCTTGCACAGACCCGGATCTCACCAGAACTGTCTATATTTAGGCATCTTCCAAAACCTTTGTGTCAAGCAATTCTCTGGGGAGACCAAAATAGCTTTTTTTTTTTGTTGTTTATATATAATGTCATACAGCCATCTAGAGAGGATGTGATGATTAAACCATATTAAGACATCTTGCTATAGCTGTGGTGATAGGAGTTTTAATTGTGTCCCAGGCTGCTCACAGTTAAAGCGAGAATTAAAAAAAGCCTAGAAAAACAGTGTAGTTTTTAGTTTGCTGGCATGATGTGGCTCCATCACACTCACCATACAAGTTCAAACAGTAGCAGAAAACATTACAGCTATGCTGGGTTCTGCTGCGGAGTGAAATTCCACTTGCACAAAGGAGACAGCATTAAAGGATTTATGTGCAGGATCAATCCTCAAATTCTTGACAATAGGCAATTTGTTAAGGGGTATTAATACAATAATTATTTCAGCCAACTTTCAATGTCTCATTAGTCTGTATAAAATAGAAGTACTTTTAAAATAACTGGGAATAACGTGTTGGGTGCTCTGTAATACATTACGAGTACACTCTTTGCAAAGTTCAGGACCCTCAGCTGATGCTTGTGTTAGGAGCAAATAGACATTTTAAACAATAATGTCAGAGCTCTGTGTTGGGCCTTTCTGTCTTAAAGTGCTCAAGCTGATACTGTGCTCTATCCCAGACTTATCTAACTTTGGAGGTTTAATTGCCTTTCTACAGAGCTGTTAAGATTTAGGAGATGAGAGATAATCCCAGGCTGGCTGGACAGTGCTTTTGAGATACAGATCTCTGTTATCATCAGTGCTTTTACACCACTGGGGAGAGAAGCTTGTAAGCAGGTCTTCTGACAAGAGGATTAGGGCTTGTTAATGTGGAGATTCAGGCCAATTAATCAGCTTTCACTGGAGTATATCATAAAACTTCAGTAGGGATTTCTTTTTTTTTCCTGTAAAATGTAGTTGCTGAAGAACAAAAATCGCGGGTTTTTTTTTGTTTTTTATAAAAAAACCCCACCTTGATGTCTTAGGTTTGATAGAAAATCTGTTAGTTTCGTGATTCTCCTTGTGCTGCTTCTGTTCAAGCGAATCCATCAACTTGTTTTTCTAATTGAGTAATTATTTGAAACTGATTAGTTGAGTCATCCCTTAAATCTCACAGCTTGTATAAAGGTGATTAAACTTTCAAAGTTAGACGAAGTCTGTGATAGGGCAGAGTGACAGCCTGAGCACTCTGAAGCACAGAACATCTGAACACTTGGCTCAGAGAGCAGAGTTTCAAAGATGCCCTCAGTGCTTGGGTCAGTGTGCTGGCAGTGTTGGTGCCCTCTGCTCCCAAAAAGGACACGGCTGCTCCGGCGCTGTTTCCGAGCAGGGAGAGCTTTATCATACCAGGACATCTGTTTATTGTTTAAATACTTTTAAAAAGTAAAAATGCAAGCAGTGACGTGCCAAGTCCCCAGTTCAGCAGCACGTTCCTCTTCGTTAAAGCACTAAACGTGAAGTTGTGTGTGCTTTTCGTCTCTGCTGCCTGGAGGACGGGACATGTCCTGGGTGTCACTGTGCAGCAGTGTCCCCAGTGCTTCCTGCTGGTGGCCGTCGGCTGCTTCGTTTGCCGCTGCCAGTCCTAGCAAATATCTTCCTGTAGAGAGCAGAGCAGGTTGGGATTTTCATTCCTCGTGGAAAGTGCTGACTTCTCACTGAGAGAGGATTTTTGCTGGTTATTTTAAGTCAAGATTTTTTTCACCTAGTCCTTGAATTTTTAGCTTTCTATTTTTATTTATTTCAGACAAAAAACTCAGTGCAGAAAATATTCAGCCCAGGGGCTGATTTTGCTTTTAAGATACCTTGGTGAGATTTTCCAGCTATTCCCCCCAGTGCAGGGCTGGAAGCTTTGTGTGCTGGTGGGGTTGACAGGGCTAACGTGAGATCAGGGTGCTGTCAAAGACCAGGAGTAAGCATGATGTGGGAAATGTCAAGCTTATCCCCAACTGTTCCCCCTGACTATCACAGCTGTAGCAGAGATGAGGGTTGCATAGATAAGCTGTTATTATTAATACATAGAAATGTGAGATTTTCAAATTTGTGCATTTTTAAGAAGAGTTCTTTTTTATAGCAGTTGTGATCTATCAGCTGAGTAGCAAAGTTCAGAATAATTCTTAATAATTTTTAAGAATAAAGCTAACTTTTCTTTTTTGGGGGCTTTTCTATATATGTACCTATTAAACGTAACATATGGATTGTATATGTATTTAATTTTTGGGTTTTTGATTTTGACTAGATTCTTTAGAAAAAGGTGATTGATAAAGCAGGTTTCAGCTTTTGAAATGACTGGGTTATCAGCATAATTATATTTCTTTTGCACGAGGTACAAGTTGGTTTGAAGTGTTTCTGTAGAAGACCAGCAAAGCATTTGTCCGTGTAAAACACAGGAGAACTGATGCTGCTTAGGAGTGGCACTCTAAAGCCACAAACTCTGTCCTTGCAGAGAGGATTTGGCAGCGTGGCCAAGCCAGCAGCGCCGCAGGTCTGTGTCCGCAGTGTGCAGTGTCCAAGTGTGGGACTGCACGGCAAAAACATATGGCAATTGGCTCTGAAGGCTGTGCAAAGAAAATGATACCCAGGCGAACAGGACCTCCTTGGCTGGGATTAATAGGCCATTCTGGTTCTTGTATCATGCACCTGGGAGTTTTGTTAGTGCCTGTAGCTCTTGCTCGAACAGATTGCTGTATCAGATGTCCTGTCCTGTTGTGCTTGTGCCCTTTGCTGAGCTGGAGACCTCATTTATCCTGATCTGTTTCCCTGGATTTCACGTATATTTAAAAAAAACCCAAAAAATCAAAGCTCTGGAATTCAGGTCGGAACATTTTGGCTTGTTCAGGAATTTTCTTACCAGGAGGGCAGTGAAGAAGCCCGCATGAGCTGGTGGGTTGCAAAGGACAGGCTGCTGCAAGCACATGCACGGCCCATTGCAGCTGCAGGAGGCCAAGGTGGATGGGCAGGGAGCCCTTGGCACAGCTCAGACACACAAGAGAAGCGCCCAGGAGGATTTCACAGTCCAGCCATTGCCTGAGGATGCAGGGGAGGTGTTAGGAAAGCCAAAGCTTGGCTGGAGTTTGTCTGGTGTGGGATATGAAGGACACCAAGGACACCTGTTCCTGCAGGCACTGAAAGGAAGGCTGAGGAAAACACGGTCCCTGTGCTCAGTGGGGGAGGACACCTAGCGACCAAGGACATGGCAGAGGTGCTGAATGCCTTTTTGTCTTGGCTTTCACTGGTAGGCTTGGCTGTCTGCCCTTCCAGGTCCAGCAGTGTCCATGACAGTGAAATGTTAGAGGTGAGAACTGAGTGCAGAGGAACTTCAGTGAAGTGGCCCTGGGTGGCTGTGCCTGATGGTGCAGAAGGATTTTGGCTGATGGCAGTGCACAGCCATTCCCTACTGTCCTTGACAGGCTGTGGCAATGGGCACTTGCCGTTAGTGAGTGTCGTGCCTTCCCCTCCTGAGGATTCAGTAAGAAACCTTGGATGGTGGTGGTGATTTGTTTCCGCACCAAAGATCTCTCTGGCTCCTCACTTCTTCTAACTTTTTAAATTGAAGTAGGCAATTGAATTTCTAGTCTCCCATGACCCAGATAAAAATCTGGATACCTGTCAATGAGGTGATCATCATGTCTCTACAGATGCATATCAGGCAAGGTGCTTTTGGATTGCCAAAGGTGTTTCAGTCCTGCTGTGACTGGCATCCCAGGATCAGTCCCCATCCTTAAAAACGACAAACCACAGCAAAAGCTACAGACTTGTAACCACGTTAGCTATGCTGGAGAAAAAAATAACCAACGGTTTTTCTTTTTTTTTTTTTTAATGGTTTTTCAGATTGCATGTGTAAAAAGCTCCTCCACTCAGTTTATGCTGCAGCTTTGCAAAGGAGGTCCGAGTGCTTAACCTGCCAGAGTACCTGCATGTACAGGTCCAGTGGCTTGGATACTCAGAGTTTGGATTTCAAATTTGTGTTCCAAGGTCTCTTTATTTCTGTTTGGAACTTCCTGGGTTTGTAGCCAGTCATAGAGTAAAAGTGCTCTGCAGTCTAACAGTCTAGACTCTTTCCCCGGTGGGATTGTGTTTGTGTTTCCTTGTGTCAGTCATGCATCAAAAATACATGCTTAGTGTGTAGAAATACTGGTTTTCTCATCAGAGATACGAGTTAAAGATGGGGAGCTCCTTTTTATGTGTAGCAATAGTACAGTCATTATTAACAGGAGGCAAAGATCTTACAGTGTGAACATCAAAGGAATCTGACGTTATTTGGAAAGAGCATTTGGTACATCACATCATATTCTACAACTTGACTTTTAAGAAATGCTCAAGAGAAAGCTTTTTCTTTTTTTTTCCTCCCCCCC
>VZTX01001913.1:568661-753306 GCA_013400915.1 Pardalotus punctatus | reverse complement strand
CCCCCCCCCCCCAGCTTCTAAGGATCTTTATTTATCACCCTCAGGGGCATTACAGTGAGTAATTAGATTGGACCAGGAGAACGACTTAATTTTACAAGAAACTCATTAATTCATCCTATTTTAAATCTTCTCATTTCACCCAAAACCCAATTATGCTTGTAGTGGCAATGGTCTGGAAAGGCATTGTCTCGTAGGTGTCGGGGGGGCCACTGGGACTGCTGCAGTATTCATGTTGGGGAGACAAGGGTGACTCCCTTTCTTTGACTTTTAGGTCAAAAGAACTAGTTGCTGGGACAGCTTGACAATTAGAAAACCCTGATGAGCGTTTGGAAGTAAAACAGCTGTACAATAACAGAGGGGTTCATGGTGCGGGGCAGAAAGCTCATCAAAAGAGACTATTCAAACAATTGAGTTCTATAATTAACACACAAAAAATCTGTTCAGAAATGGTAATAACAGTAAAAGAAAGCTGAGAAGATGCTGCCTTCTTATGTGGCAGATGTGGTTTTGTTACAATCCGAGAGAGAAAATCCATCCTCTTAAAGACTAAGAACAACATTCAAGGGGAAAAGCAAAAGTAACTTTTTGTTCCTAAGGGTGCAGTTAAAACATGAGCTTAAAATATTTCCAGAGAGAAGAGCTGTAGAAAAAGTAGCCAGTGATGAAAGACATCAAATATGCTATCAAAGTATTTTTTCAAGTCTTTAAACACAAATTTCTTTTCTCACTGAAGTGTATAAATGTGACATTGAAATATCTCTTATTAAATTATTTGCTTTGTCCTTCATTTCACCAAGAGTACTATTTAGAGTCTTTTTTAAAAGTTGTCTACAATCACTGATGTAAAAGTAGTTTTCCCGCTTGTGTCCTGTGTGGAGGGAGATTTGATTCAAAATTGCATCTTGAGGAATTTTGAAGTTTTCTTCAAAAGTTTTGGACAGTTTTCAGTATGTAGCTAATATATTTTTCTGCTTCAAAAAAAGATAAAAGAAGGAAACTGGAATGCATAGCTTCTAACAGTTCAGCTGACTCCACAATTTTCAGCTGTATTACTCGCTTGCTGTGATAATAAATGTTCTTGATTGTGCACAGGTAGGTTCCTTTGGGGCAGGAGGGTGCAGCAGGAGCGAGGTTTCTGTGTGCTTGTGGTGCTGTCCTGCTTGGGAACCCTTTCCTTGTGTGAGAGCTCAGCCTTTGGCCCAGGGATCTGCCCCCAGTGCTGCTGGCCTGTGCAGGACTGCATCCCACCAGGCTTTGGAAAATACGCACGTCACAACATCCATGTCAGATCTGCTTCTAATATCACTTCATTGACTTAACTCGATTTACTTGAGCAAAGCCACGTTTCTGTGCTTGTTTTTCACCCTATTCACTTTATTAGGTCCTAATCAGAAATCACTATTTTCTTGGTTGCGAGTCCTCCTGTTCAGCGGAGGTGGAGGCTTCAGGCAGGATTTCTCCTGGCCGTGGTCCCTGGTGTCCAGGGCTGCTGCCAGAGCTCCTGCCCCGCAGTTTTCAGCTCGGGGCTGGCCCTCCCGGACCCTCCCCATCCCATCGCTGCTCAAACCCCAGCCAGCCCTGCCTCAGTCCTGCTCAGCCTCCAGGCACTGCCAGAGCCTCTGCCTGGAGCTCCCTGAGATGATTTTAAAATATGCACTGCATTTTTAATGGTTTAGGGACTCGTCAACAGATTTCCTCATCCAACCCTTTTCAAGATGTTATACTTTTTTTTTTTTTTTTTTGAGGACTATTAAGTATGTCAAGCCTTTTTCAAACTGATGGAAAGAATCATTGCCATTTCCACAAGGATAAAGGAACAATTTAAGAGCAAGCACTGGGGGATTTTTTTAAACAAATCTAAATTCAAAAGAATAATTTTTGTAAATATTTCCCTCACTTCCAAATAAAAAACCTCAATAACATAGTTTATTTAAAAATAGTTAAAACAAATTTATTACATATATTTTGTTGCAGCTGTGTTTAAAAAGGATGTGATTAGAGCCCCATCCACTATGAGATGAGCTTTTAAATTCTGAAATTGCTGTCTGAAATTTTCTAGTAGAAAACTCAGCATTTGGAGAGACCAAGCAAGCAGACTTTGCAGCCCACACATGTATTTTTTTCTCTGTTTTTTTGAGGAAGCTTTAAGTCTGAAAATCAGGTTTTAATGTGAAAATGGAGTTTGGAAAACAGCTTGAGAAAATTTACATCTAGATTTGACTGAAGTTCCATAATTCTTCAGAGCAATTTTTGCAGTTTTGACATGTATCACTTTGGTAAATTTGGAAAAAAGCAGGAAAAAGGCATGTAATAATGACCAGCAATGTGCGCCAGATCTTGTCTCGCTTTAAGAGAAATAGAAATCAAATAGATTTTAATATTGTAACCTGAAGGCATCAGCATAATTATTTCAAGCTGATGTCCATTTAAATGAACGTGATTTGTTCTGAGGAAAAACTGTGAACTGAAAATATTTTTGTTTGTGAATTTCCCTTGAATGTGGTGTAGTCGATTGTAACCGTGTTACACTTGTGGGTGATCTGAATGTGAGAAAAGGTTTTTCTCCTTTTTTTTAAAAGAAAAAAACCTAACAGAAAGAACTAATTAAGGCAAAGCTAAGAAATTGAACTCAAAGTTTGCATTGCACATGTGAACTAATCTTTTTACAAAGGCATTTTCGAAAACTGTGTAAGAGCCCCATTCATGCTGGGTCTCACCCAGCAAATCCTTCCTAGAATAGCAGCCGCGTGAAGATTTGTCATGAGCAAGCAATAAAGACTTCCAGGGAATGAGTTCTGTACAGGCTTCTTGTTTGCCTACTAAATCATTAACCTTCTGAAAAAAAAGCCCATCCGTGGTTGTAATAGGTGTGTCAGCAGCACTTCATGCTAAGAACAGCTTTTACAGGATTAGGTTCGAGTTTTTAAGTGGCGGTACCATGGAGCTCTTGGGGGCAAAGAACTACTGGTTTAATGCAGCACATTCTCTAATGCCCTTTTATGTCTGTTACGAAATGTGGTGAATCTCTGAGCACGCTAAAATGAAGAAAACTGTCTTCAGGAGTAGTTGGTTTTTGAAGCAAAATGGCTGTGTGTGCTTTAGGAGCAGCCACTGTGCTTGGAGAGCTTTCTTCAGGTCTTGAAATATTAATGATCTTGGCTTAATATAGTAGAAAACAAAATACAGTGCATGAAATGGGGGGAAGAAATACTTGAGTTACAGAGTGTTGACCTTGCAGTACCCACTGAATCCATCTATTCCCTTTTAAACCATGGAGTATGAAAAGACAGGGAGGAATGGTCACAAAAATCTTTACCTGTGACATATTCTTGTCTTTCTAGAAGCATGTTATAGCCCAAACAGGATTTTCAGCCTTGAGCTAGATTGTTGAATATATAAGTATTTTAATATCATGAATATGCAAAAGATGGCTCTTTGTTTAATGATTTCTGTGGACTGTGATGTTCATATTAAGAGTAATATTAGAATTTACATGTTTAGCTTTAAAATCCTTGAATAATATAATTTTGTGGATGAAAGCAGTCAGCTTGGTTTCCTCTTGTACTCTGTTTTTCAATGCCTTATCTTTATATATTGCAGCAAGATCCTTCCTGTGGGTGTCTGTCCTGGTCATATACAGACTTAGGCATATTTCTCATCAGAGCTGTGACAGTGAAAACCAGGAGTAATATCTAAGACCAGCATCTGCCACTTGACTGCTGCTGCTGTTAAAACCAGGACATGCAGTGATAATAGCAACTTGCTCACCAGACAGTGCAAATTATATATAAAATAAATGAAGGGTTATTTTCCATGTTTGATTGTTTGTTTGTTTTGCTGGGCAATTCCCATCCCAAGCAGTATAAGGTGTTTTCCAGGAGTTGCTTTTGCATCCTGCAAGTGCCTGGCTGATGGGCCAGACGTGGTGGATTTGTATTTGTGTTCGGGGAATAAAATTGTCCCTGACGTGGGCAGGCTGGGTTTGACCCCCACCATTCTCCCTGCCAGAGCTGTGGTGGCTGATTTTCATTGAAACCCCAAGGCTGTTTGAAGTGTGGCCAAAACACACCTTGCCAGTGGAACCTTATCTAATAACACAATGCATGTAAGCTCTGGAAGCGTAAATCCCGGTCATTTGAAGTGTTTTCACAAGGCCCTCCAGTCCCACGGCAGCCCTGGCAAGTGACACTGGGCTGACGCCCTGGTGCTCTCACCAATGGTGCACAGCACATCATAAAGTCAGGACTTGTTAAGGACATTTCATAAATGGCTTGGGCTAATCAGAATGAAGTAACTTGCTCTTTTTATAAATGTGTTGCTAATATCCCTCTCTGTTTCCCAATGGAGGGCTTCAATAAGGGAAGGAGGGGAAGAGTGAGGGGGATTGACGGAAGGTTGAAACAGCATGAGTGAGCCTGGGCTGTGCGGGGGCTTGTGCCCTCCCAACGAGAGCCTGTATGTAGCAGGGGAACCCTAAAGGGTAGTGTAGGTGATAAATGACAAAATGTGGGAGTGAGTCACACCATAAATACTGGGAACAACCTTTCCTTTTTACTGGTTAGTGTGCTTGGGAATTTTTTCTCTTCTCCGTGCTGCTAAAAGCCAGTGGTGATGGTGGGCTTTTATCTCTAGCCAAGGGAGAAATTTCTAGGATGACATACCTGTTAGCCACCATGAAAATGTGTTATTAATGATGCTAATGAGTTTTTTCCAAGTGATGTAAAAGTAGCCATTTGTGTAAGCACTGATGTCACTGAAAGCTTGCCAACTGCACGTGGAGGCAGTGGTGCAGTCACTGCTGTGCCCTGGCGTCGAGGAGGGGAGAGCATTGCTGATCTCCTCCCTTGGGGAGAAAGAGCCAAATGAATTCTGCCTTGCCAGGAGGGAGATGTGCCATTTCCGGGCATGTTGGGTTCCTGTCCCACTCCCTCTTAAAAATTGGCAGTGTCAGACTGTCAGCTGCCATTCCTTAAGTGGTCATAGAATAAACCAATTGCACCCCTTTTGTCACGCTCTGTGTGTGTGTGGGTGCAGGTGGACATGGGTTAAGCCACATGAAACTCCACAGTAAGCACAAAGAGGCAGCTGATTTTCTGGCAGTGGCAACAGAAGAGTATAATTTTATTTTTATTATTTTTTTTGCCATTTCTAAGCCAGCTTTTAAAATGGCTCTTGTTGGAATTAGAAATCAGTATCCCCTGACATAGGATTACCCATTAAGAGCATGATGATTGTTAATTCTTCACCTGGGGCTAAGAGGCCATCATTAGATCCCTTTGAAATGTCTCCTGCCTTGATTTTGAATGAGTAAGCTAGCAATTTATGATCACAGCCTGGGCCAGTAACACTCTCCCTTCCTGTTCCTCCATCTAGCTTGCAAAATCGGATACTACAAGGCTCTCTCAACAGATGTTGCCTGTGCCAAATGCCCGCCTCACAGCTACTCCATCTGGGAAGGCTCTACCTCCTGCACCTGCGATCGGGGCTTTTTCCGAGCGGAAAATGATGCTGCCTCCATGCCCTGCACCCGTAAGTTGGTCTTTGAAGAATCTCTTCCCTCTTTTATCACCCATTTCTTCTCTGTGTCTCTAAAAAGCGTTCTGCTTCCGACAGCAGCATTCAGTAGCTCTTACGGCCCTTTGCAGATGCAGTTTGCATTTTGGCTCACACTTCTGAGTGAAAGTGTTAGTTCTCAGCCTTCAGTTCCTAACAGTGGCATGGTTGTGCTGACCCTCGAGAGCTTGAATTATAAATAAATCAGGAGACACAGTTACAGAAGAAGGGCTCAGACACCTCAGTAACACAGGTAGAAGTAAAATACGGGCCTAAGTTCTAGCGTGAGCACCTGGCCAGTCAATCATATCACCTTTGATCTCTTTAAGTATGAATTTTTGTAGAAGTTGTGAAAGCTTTCCTTGTAATTGTATGACCTCGGGTAAACAGGCAATATTTATAATCTCATTATATTTCTAATTTGCTTGAAATATGGCTGGTGACCCTTGGGAACCTAAGTGTTCATCTGAAAGGGATGGTAATAATAAATCTGAAACTGTAATGAAACAACCATCCAAAGCATGGTTTATTTTCTTCTGTGTAGTTAAATACATCATGTACAGCAACTGGAATTTGCTTTAGTTCCACCAAAGTGCCTTCAAAAGGGTGAAGGAGAGGTGCATTGAGCGCAGTCACAGGATTGCTGCAAAAATTCCTTGTCCTACGTGTTGGTTAATGGCTCATGCAGTTAAAGACTTGGGATTCCAGGCATGTCCTGGTGTTAAATTGGGATCATCTAGTTCTTTGGTTTTCCCTTTCTTAGGAGCAGAGCAGTTCGAAACAGTAAGTGAAAGGGCTGTACTTTATTAGGGGATATCCATGTGTGGCTTTCCCTGAAAGCTATTGGAAGTGTTTCCAGATTTTTGAGAGTTCAGCTGTATATTTATGTACAGAGAGTGTGTGTGTCTCTGAGTGAAGGAAGGCCGAGATACTTCTTTTGCAACATTTTAATATATTGCGAATTAATTTTGTGAGAGATGACTCACATTTACTTAAACCTTAATTTCTCCCTTACAAGGCAGAAACAGAGTATGTCCATAACTAAGCTAGCACTCATCCCTTCCCCACACCCCCTTGATTCCAGCTGTTCTCCAGTTATTTCCTTCTTTTCAGCAGCGAGTTTTGCTGGGTGGTGGTTGAGGAGGCCGGGGCATAGCCAAGAGCAGCTGCTTTTGCTTAGTAGGAAGCAGAGTGGTGCATATATCCCTTGCCAAGTATTGACTGGGAATGGAGTCTAACTGTATTGTGAAACCTTGCCTAAGTGGGCAGGAACATGCTTTGTATAATATAATTTACACTAGGAGATCTAAAACGTGACCAGTTTGATAGGAAAAATGTCTTTCTGCAACAACAAAACTATTGTTTGGAATGTACATCCTAAATAACATTATACCAACAGAAGTTTTTCAAAGCCCTGGTCTTGGGGAGTGATATCCTGACCAAATTGAAATCAAATTAATAATCAACTGGTTGAATTTAAATAGGCATGTGCATTCAGTGAAGTATGAGGAGAGAGCAAAACATTTCCAGATGGGGAAATTGTAAGCAAATGCTATGTATGTTTGCTGGTATTGCAAAATGTACCCCTGCAAGCTTAGCCTTATTATGTCAAGTCTTGGGCCTACTGTGGGCACCGTTCCCTGTTCCTGTCTCTGGAGGACCGTCAAAGCTGAAGTTCCTGATCTTGGTTTACCCTGAAAATAGAGAGGGAAGGAGAAAAGGCAGAGGCTGTGGTGTTCTCCTAAGGGGACTGCAAGGGTCCTGGGAGGAGTCTGTGTGCAGAGGCCAGGCAACACCACAATCCTGTGGGCACCTGCTCTTGGAAATCAGGTCTGTCTCTGGAGGTCCTGCTTCAGAGCTTTGAATTCTCCTGTAGCTTAAGGGCTTCTTTTCCTGTGATCCAAGGTGAAGGATGAGGCAGGAGCTGTTTTGGAGCTGGCCTGTGGGGCAGCTGTGCTTCCACAGTGCTGGCAGCCCCATTTTGAGCCCTTCCTTTGCCAGGCTCCCCCTCTGAGTGCCCTTCTGCCCATGTACCTGAGGCAAGTGACAGCATTCCGAGGGCCTCTGCTGAAGGAAGACCCTTCAGAAGATGGTCCCCATTTGTCTGACTTTCCTGACAACAAGTGGAGACAGAAGGGAGCATAAACATCAAAGGTGCTTTCAGGCGGATTCAGACTGTAATCAGTTCTTACCAGTTGGTTAAACCAGGTGACAAACCCAATTCCCTTGTGCTGACAGCCATAATAATCAGGCACCTTCTTTGTGCATTATGCTCTCTTTAACTCTGGTATTCTCATTCAGGCCTGCATTTAGTAATCGCTCAGTGTGACGGCACACTAATGAAGAAATAAAACACAGTATCTGAGATCCATTCTTCTAGCAAAAAGATAGACTCTGCTCCACTGGCTTGTAAAATCAGGTTTCTGTTCACTTGGAGAACTATTAGACCAGATGAATAAAAGTAACATTGGATAATTTGGAAAGAACACCTGGAATGGACTATGGATTGATCCTTTCTTTATTATTCCTAAACACTTTTTAAGATGAAGAACTTCAGCCTTCTTAAGATGTGTTTTTGTAAAGCTTTGACCCATGGCTATTGATTTCCTTTAGCAGTAAACTGGCTGGCCTTGTCACTTATCTCTCATCCTGGGTTGGGGGAGGAAGACTGTTGGGACTTTCCATTAGCCTTACTGTACTAGTGGATGAAAGGGAATTGGAGAATTCCCCTTCCCTTTCCTGTCTTGCAATTCCCATGATAAGGAACAAAAGCAGTAGCTACTTCCTGGTGTGCTGGCCAGGAGAGGTGCTCCAGAGTTTTATCCTTCCCTAACACCACTCTCTGACATCGCCATCCCTTGCTGAGCTTTAAAAACTGTCTAAACCCAGGTAAGGCAGGCATTAGGCTCCTAAACAAGTAATTCAAAATCTGGTTTTGATATTCTGCTCTATTTCAGCTCAGTTAGAGTGAGTAGATCTGCCTGGCTTAAAGTTTGTACAAGTAAGAGCGGAATGTGGCAGAGCATGGGAATGGAGACAGAGGAGTGGGCTGTGTTGAAGACCAGGCAGAGACACCCTGACACACACATTTTTTTACTGGTGCATCTTTTCCCTCAAACTTGCCTCCTAGGGATAATCACCAATGTGTCTGTCACCACTGAGGGGCGGAGCCACCCTGGATCTGGGGGAAACTTGGGAATTCAGACTTGGAGCTCTGCAGCGCAGTGGGCTTGTCAGCTGTGTGCTTGGGCATGGAGATGGGCTGATTGACTTGTAATACACCTGAGCAAAAACCATGGAAAACACGGACTCCTTTCCCTTTTGGAAGCATTGAAGAGTAATGTCAAGGCAACTCTGCAGACCTTCATTATATTTCAGTGCTTGCAGAGAGGAAGGGTCTTTCTTAAGGTTAGCGATGTAATGGAGAATAAATTGCCTTACCCACACACGAATCCATAAGGCAGGAAAACAAATCAGCCTCAATCATGGCCCTCATCCCTGAATTCTCTTCTCCGTAAGGAGATATCCTGTGAATCGCAGCCTGGTGCAGGCAGGTGCAGTTCCCACCCAAATTAATGGGTGTTGCTCCTGTGTCCCCACCATTAATGAGTTGGGTTCTCTAACTCTTAACAAACAATGCTCACATTATGAGTGAGAATGGGATGGCTTTGTATTGTTTATATTGTCTGTTTGATTCAAATTATTAATGATTTTTAATTGGGACCCCTTTACAAAAGAGAGATTACCGTCATGGACTGTCCAGCCTGAAATCTGCCTCAGTAAATGACCCTGAATAATTTAGTCAGTTGAGCCACCCAAACTGGGACTGATTGATTGATTGATTGATTGATATTTTGTCATGCCCTGAAATATTTAAAAAACCGTTGCATTTAAGACAGTTTATACTGGAGGAGCTCAGAGATAATAAGAGCAGATTTACTGAGATGCAAGAGAAGAGTGCTTGCTTTAAGAGGACCTTCTCCAGTCTAGGTTATCCAGAAACTGAATAGCCTGACTTCAAACAGCAAACATCACTTACTTGTCTTTACATTCCCCTCTTCTAATTGAATTTAGTGCACTGCTGTATTTCCTCCAGAAAGTATATTGTTTTTAAATTACCATTTCAGTGCTATTACTCAAGGCTCCTGCTTCTAATGCTTTCTGACAGTTATCAGCATAATGAACCATAATGAAATGATGAGCAATCTACAGTGGAAACTCACTGTGAATTCCACTAGAGCTATGCGACTATGTTGTTAAAATTTGAATGCACATTAAAATAACACTGTCCTTATTTGTTTCCAAGGTCAAGGCTTTAAAAATGGTCTGAAAGGTCTAAATACTTCAATTTGGTAAATATTGCAGTCTAATATACACCCTTATATACACCAATCTTGTGTTACATTTAATGTATCTCAGAGATAAATATTTGACCTGCATTTTCAAAAAAGAGTGAATTTACCTACCTAATAACTGTGGCTGCAAATGAGTAATTACATAGGAGCTGATTATTTGAGCACATGCTTATAATGATTGCTTAGACTACAAACAATATAAATAAACAAATGTGCCCTTTTTCCTTCAACTTCTTCCTTTTCTAAGTTTCCAGCTGGATGTGGATTATCACTGTTGTAGCTGTTAGGAGAAAAGAAGGTAGGATACACCACACAGTTGTGCTGGCTGCTGCATTGTAGGTGGCTTTGCACTGGCTTTGCCACACTTCCACGCTTGTGCTGGCACTGCTGCGGTCCAACCTCTGCTGTTGGAGCCCATTCTCTATAAAATTAAGTACATGCCAGCAGAGCCTCTGATCTTCAGAATTTATATTTATGACTCTCCGCATCTTTATCTATATATGTCTGTACCTTCAGTAAATGATTTTGTTCTTAAAACATCATATGAGATTGTTCATTATGTAAATAGTACGTCAGAATGCCTTCTGAGCTCTAGTACAGCAGTTTCAAGAGCAGAGGGAACAGTGGGTAGGCTGTAAGGAGAGAATGATTTTTCTTCTCCACGTAGGCTGGGAAAATAGACCATCCATCGCTGCGTTGCTGCCAGACCGAGAGAAAGGGATTGTGAGTGATGGGAATCTCAAAGGAGAAAGCTGTCTCCCCTTGTGTGTGGTGACGGGCTGAAGGAATTGAATAAGAAGGGGAGTGGTTATGGCTTGAAGAGAAGAGACGGGAGTAATTTGACAGTGTGTGTTTATAATCAGTAGACTTAAAATCATCACTCCTTTAAATACAGCAACTGTTTATTAGCTGTCTTCTGATTTTCTGGCCAGAGCCTTAAATTAACAGAGACATTTACTCAATTAAGTGGGGGCTTTGATTTGGTTAGTCAGGACCCAGTTCTGTAGACCTGTTGAAGTAAATTAGAGAGTAAACAGAATAAGGAATTCAGCAGTTGGGCCAATTACAGAACAACTTATTTTTCTGGTTGGATTTCTTTCCTGTCAGACTGTCAGATAACTTTCTGGTATCCACAGTGGAATACTTTTTATCTCGAAGGAGTGAATGAACACAAGTGTATTGTCTGCAGCACAGTGCATTAGAGTAGATACGATAACATGTCTTAGCATATGTGACAATTCAAAATGTTCTTATATGGCAATTCTTGGAAGAGAAGCCTGGAGCCCAAAGGAGTGGTACCTGCAAGCATCAGTTTTCCCACACCTCTGCCAGCAGTAACTGGACCTCTTTGCTTAACTTCTTTAGCCACTTTAGGAGAGGAGCTATTAAGTGGATTGTTCTCCGGGTGAAAGGAACAAAGCCCATTGTGAAGCTGGTAACCAGGGTACTTTTGGCAAGTAAATAGGAAATCGTACATTCCAGTGCAATGGGCATTTTATCACTGGCACCGCTCCAGGATCCCTAGCTTGGCAGGGCTCTCGCTGAAGTCAAAGGAATCGTGCCCAAGTAAATAAATGAAGAATTGTTTACCAGATCATTTGCCTTATTATAAGCCAGTTGTAAAGCTAACTATGCCCAGAGAGGAGGGGGGGTGGAAATGGAGCTGATGACTGGTATTTCAAGTGGCTGCTGCATCTTGTGGCCTATTGGCTTTGGTCTCACCATTTGTAAAAACACATAATCTGTAATGATAAATGGTCAGGAATAGCCAGGCAGACAAGAAGCGAGAGTTGTCCGAGCTGCCAGTGCTTGTGTAAATTAGCCCATAACAACAGGGGACCTGTCCACAACCTCTGAAAGAAGCAATTAGTGGCAGCAACATCCACAACTGTCATGGGAAAGTGTGAGCTTTATTTGTAAGCTTAAACATACACAGCCCAGGTATTTACTCTGCGTTAGAACTTTTCTTTCAGATGGGTAGAGATCAACAACAAAGGCATATCTGAAGGGCATCACAGCTCACATGCTGAAG
Source organism: Pardalotus punctatus (assembly GCA_013400915.1). Taxonomy (NCBI): domain Eukaryota; kingdom Metazoa; phylum Chordata; class Aves; order Passeriformes; family Pardalotidae; genus Pardalotus; species Pardalotus punctatus. Next base: position 741,366 of record VZTX01001913.1, on the reverse strand, counting down.
CATCATTGACAGCTGCACTGCTGTACAGGTTTAATGAAGCCTTATGAGATGGAAAGAAGGGGCCAAAGTGCTTCCTCTTGAACGCTGTGCCTGGCACCGCTTTGCTAGACATTTTAGTGAGTGAACTTAAGGAATTTAAAGACACCGAGTATTTAATAATTACTTTCGAAGATAATTTACTTTCATCCTCTCTGAAAATTGTAAACTCTATTTCATGCTCAGCCCCACCCCCAGGGAGATGATTCTAGGCTCGTGATCAAGTTAAAGAGCATTGATTAGCGTTGTTAAAGGCCATCCGTACAATAGCAGCAGTGTGACCCCGTGGGTGAGGCTGGCAACACGACCAGCAGCCTCAGCAGAGCCGCAGTGCTGCCGCTCTGTGCCTGAGCCAGCCCCTTCAAAGGTGCCTGATGTACTTCATGGGCATTTCATCGCTCTCTGTAGATATGCCCCAAAGATCTTTGGGAGCGTTCATTGTATGGATCTTTTCTTTCGTACACCTCTTTATTTGGTGTCTTTTTTCTCGCTGTGTTACACACAAAAGCTGTCTCTCAGATCTTGTACAGCAGATGTGCTAAACTTTTCACTGCTTCTGACAGTGCATTTCTAGTCAGGCTTTCTTGCTATGAGACAGTCAGATGCTTGCTCCCAGGTGCCTGCTGCTCCTTTAACTTATCAAAGACGTTGCTGCTCCTCTGTAGTGCAGCCAAGGCCAAGCTGCCAATTCAAAACAGGCCAGTTCATCCTAGGCTCCTTTTAAATGACAGTGAGTCATAGCAACCTGCCCTGTTGTATGAATCTTGTTTATTAGGGAGCAAATTAGCTCAAGATTTCTGAATGCCCTGAGCTGCCTTTGAAATCACGGCAGATGAAGAGGGTCAGTGTCTCTGGAGCAGGCTCATAAAGAGGATCCTTTTGTCAGTCCTGGTCCAAAGCCCATTGAAGCCTGCTGGTCTGCCTGATTGACTTTGATTAGCAAACACCCATAGCTGGCACTCAGCTGCATTTAACAGTATTTTTGTAGGGCTTTCACAGTTTTAGAGTGAAGTTAGAAAGCTTCGAACAGCAGCAGGTTCTTGTACTATTTTTAATACAATATTTTAGTATTTTCTGTTAGTTAAAATGACTTTGAATTCTTCTCAAGCTAAGGCCTACTTTTTCTGCCTCAAGAAAGAGGTGATATTTTCTTCAAGGAGAGTGCAGGAATGGTTAAAGAAGATTAAAGTCTTTTCTACATGCTTGAGGTTTTCTGATGTCTGGTGGGAATTGCCAATGAAGCTTCCTTCCGATTTCACACTGTCAGGCGAATGCAGGCTGAATGCAGTGTGACAACCCACTTGAAAATAATTATCCATTGCCCTGGCTGCAGAGACATCCGTTACCTGCTGGAGAAATGTGCTTTTACACACGTGCCTACGCAGATGGAGTAAATTATTTTTTTAATAATTTTCTCCTTCCGGGGCTCAAAAGTTTCATCTTGCTTGTTACTTAGTCACATGCATATCTTTTGAAAGCATCTTTCTTTTAAAGGAGGTACATTTTAAATGTGCTGATCTGGTGACTGACAGGATGCTCCTAACAAAGGCTTGCCTTCTTGAGGGTATACATTTGAAATATCTCCATTAGCACTTCCGTGGAGAGTGTGGGTTTCAGTTTGCGTTTTTAATAGATCTCCTCCCACAGCCAGATCTTTCAAGGTAATAAATCTTAACTATACCATAGGCTAGTAGTAAAAAGATGTGGTTACAGTCCTAAAACTGATAACATCAGTTCAGTCCTTAATGGGTAATGTTGCTGCCAGAATAATTCACTACCACTGTTGGTGGCTGAAGACTAAGCTGGCATGGAAAAGGGAGCTCCTGAAGGAGCCCTCTGCCAGGCTCTGACACAAATGTGCAGACTGGCAACAGTTGTGGTTATAGAGAGCCTTATTTTGGGTGCCACCAGAGTGGGTCCTTGGAAGTGCTAAATTCACTTTAGAGGAATTAAGTGTCAGAATCCTGTGCTGAAGTGTTTTTTGTTTTGTTTTGTGATGTTTCTGTTTTTCAACATAAGAAAATAGTATATGATGGCTAGTAATGTCTGATAAAATTGGGCAAACCAAAGCCAACAGCTTCATCTTTAGTCCAGCGGCCATGTGACCTCTGAGAAAAGGAAAAAGGAATTTTTTTACTTGCATGTGCCTTTGGTGAAAAAATGTTGATTGCCCAAAATCTGGAGCTGCTAGTTGTCTAGGAGTGGGATTCTGCAGCCCTGTCAACCTGGAGCAGCAGAGAACCAAGTTTCAAGGTCCTTCTTATTTTTTGTCATTTTATGGGACAGCAAAGTCACTTGGGAGCTGTTTTGCTGGGAATCATTTCTTTCTCATCTCCGTTCTCTGTGCTTTAATCCACGCCTCCTAACCATACACTGTTGCTGAACTAAATTAACTGGTTTAGTGAAGACAGTATTCTTTATGTCAAACAAGTCTGTCTGGTCTCCTTGTAGAAAACTGTAATTGAATTTACCGCATACACCCACAGAGACTTTTAGAGAAACACCTTGCTGGGCAGATCAGTAATAAAAAAGGAAGATGTAAAACCAGGGATATTAAAACCTCTGTCATAACCATTTAAATACAGTTCCCCAGCATAATGCACTTACAAATCTACCTTCAAATCCCAGGGTTAGTTTTCAGGGAGGTTTTTTGGTTGTGTAGATTGGTCAGGTTTGCAGCTGTAGAGAGAAGGGGAGGATGGGCTTGGTTGGAGTTTCCCTGGATGCCCAACCCAACTGTGCCCTCCTGCATGTCTGCCTGGAGCCCCTGCAGCTTCACAGCCCTGCTCCAGCAAGTCCTGTGCTGTGGCTTTGTATGGGTTTGTAGTGTGTGGCATTTGTCAGGGGAGAGGCTCTCTGCTCCCCACTGGTGCCTTTGTGGTGCTGCTGCACTCGCAGTCCTGGCACGCCCTGGTTGGACCCCGTCCTTGGGCACGCCACCCTCCTGGGCTCTGTGCTTCCCCTGCGGTGTGCGTGAAGGGCTGGCACGCTGGTCCCGCAGGGCAGCAGGAATATTCACTCAGTTGCAGCTAATCCTCTTTGTGCTATCTTTCTTTGAAATCATCCATTGCATTGGGGGTAGGTCTTCTTCCTCCGTGGCAGAATGATTTTGCCAGATTCATGAGGCTGAACCTCCTGCATTTGTGCTGCTCTCCTTTGGGGACAGGAGGAAAGGGGTTTTGGGATAACCTTCTCAGCAGGATGGTATCCAAACAACAGTCGAGCAACATGTTGATGTTTGACTCAACTCTCTCTGATACCCCTTAGTGTTTAGGGCAGCTGATTTAAATGGAAAATACTGTACTCCTTGCAAATGAACCCTTTACTGAGGTGTCATTATGCCCAGTGCTATTCTGCAGCCTGGTTCTCTTCCCAGCTGTGTCCCCTGTGCCACCTGCACCCCACAGGTGCTCCTTCAGTCCTGGAGAGCAGGTTCACTCCTGGCTCTCCGCTGTAGAAGCTGTGACTCACTGCGGTGCTTGGACCAGGCTCCATCCCTGCTGAGCATCGTCCAGTCTCCCTGAATGTGTCCACAGAGACCTGTAATCCACAGAGAGCTGGCACACAGCTCATGGAGCACACAGGGATCTCCTGAGGTCTGGAAGGAAGGATGGAGACAGGCAGGTGTTGATATGTGCCCTTGTCGTGGTTTTCACCAGGTCCTTGTCAGTCATGCAGGGGCGCGTGGGAGGCTTCTGACTGGAGAGAGACTTGAGTGTAGGAAGGGAGGGAGAGAAATGTTGATGGATGAGAAGTTAAAACGCTGCCTGAAGTTGTAGAAAGAGTGCTAAAATCCATCAGTCCTTCTAGTACAAGCAATGCTTTTGCTATTAACCCTCTTAAAAGCTCTTGTTTGCCTGAATGTTTGTTTGACATAGGGTACAACATTGTCCTTTAGACAGACAGATCTCTCTATCTGTGGGTGAAAGACAGATAGCTGTAATGGCTGTAGCTTATTGCAGCAAGAGAAAACCAAACAATCTGCATTGCCCAATACATTTAAGGAAATCTAATAGGAGGGCTGAGGAAGATAGCGAGATTAGCTTGAGGAAGATTACTTGTTGCTAAACAGACTCCAGTGTTTCCCTGAGCCCTGACACACACAATGAACTGTTCCACCCAGGGCCTTTCCATTTGCTTCATGGCTCACTTGAGTTTGATGGGTTTATTGTGAAGCGAGATTTATGGAGCCCCAGGAAGGAATAAAATTAAAAACTTCCGTTCCCTGTGTTCCCACAGAGGAGTCCCCCGTGTCCCTTCAGGGTGTTGGTTAAAGGGGCTGGGAAAGGGATCCGGCTTTCAGGCCCCATGATCAAACTGTGTCCCCTTTGCAGTCCCTGACATGAGAAGACTGAGTGGATCTATTGATCCATCCCTGAGATTCTGTTATCCTGTGCAGGGAAAACAACAGCACCTGCCTTCCTAACATCGTAAAATGAATTTGAAAATTAGCTGGTTTTCAGAATTGAAATGTTTAGATTTAAATTCTATTTCCTGTAGGAACTGTCACATTTTTAAGCTGTTCTGGGCAGTGTGGCAGTATTAGCTCCATGCTTCCAGACTGCCAAATCGGCTGTGCAATAGCATGCTTCCGCTGGCAAGAGATTTATGAAAAATGCTGTAGATCATGGGACTTGTGACAAAATTACAGATGGTGGTGGTGATTCAGAGGCACAGGTCCTTGTCTCTGCTCTCATCTGCCCCGTAGCTAAATTCTTCTGCCAGAGGACACAGGGTTTGTGTGAGGGTGATGGTGTGGCTGTTCCTGGGGGATGCTGCTAGCTGGGTTCATCCAGGAACTATCCTGGCCCTTGCAGCCTGCCACGGCCCTGAAAGGGTTTGTCTCATCCATTGCAGCAGCTCTGTTGTCAGAAACAAAGCAAATCCTGATCACCATTGAAGGAGCAGATACGCCCTGTGTTTCAACATCTGAAACCAGGCCCATCAATCTGAAGCTATTCCCCACTCCCTGTGCCAACAGCTCCATTGATGACTGTGCTCCAGGAAGAAAAGAAATTGCTTTTCCCCTCACTGTAATGTCAGCCCACCATTCGGAGACTCCCCCATCTTCCTTTTCATGCTGGAGGTGGTGCACTCATCTCTGTGACCTGCAAGCATCTGCTTCCCTGGTTTTCCGCTTGGTCGCATCTCTGTTTAGACACTGCAGTGCCCTGTCCCACATACTAATTACTGACTTCTTGCTTCTGAGGAGCTTGATTCATTCTGGCACATTTTCCCATGTGAAACTGGACCTAGAGCCTTGGAAAATATCTTAATGGACATCAGGCTAAGCCTGAGTTTAACCCCAGACTGGCTGCTGTGTCTGAGCTAAGAGGCGCATCTTTCAGACCGCAGCTGTGGCAGTAGGAACCCTCCTCCCACCGAGGTCTTTGCTTCAGGAATACCCCCTGAAATGGGGATATTCTCAGCCCTGGCAGAGCTGGGTGCTGCTTGGGGCAGGAGGTGTTTGCACTGGCACCACCTTATCTCAGCTCTCCTGGCTGTGCTCTGAGTTGATGCTCTCATGTGTGCGACTGCAGCAAGTGAACACTTTGTAAGAAAATGCCTTTTGCTTTTTCTTGCTATAAGGGTCTTGATGTTTCCCACAGGAGCAGTTTCTGTTCAGGGCTTGCTGCTGCCAGGTCCTGCTCAGGCTCTGGGAGGACACACAGCCGCAGCTCCCACTGGCTCTGGCTGCTGCTGTGGCCAGGGCAGACTTTCACAACACAATGTGCACTGGGCTAGCAGCCTGCTGAGGCTGCTGTTCCCCCCAGAGGTTTTGTTGGTTCTCCTGTTCCCTTGATGGTGTGGAGAGGCAGATGTGGACACCTTGTGCACCTACCTGCTCTGAAGAGAGAGCCCAGGTGGGAGGCAGTTTGGGGAGGTCTGGGGCAGAGGGAGTTTGGTTCAGTTCCTGCTCAGCAGTTCCTGCGCTGCCGCTTGAGTTCACCATTTCAGGAGTGTCTTCCACCTCATTGCACTCCGAGTGTATTTTTGAAAAGAAGGCTCGTGTATTTGCAGGCTAAGCAGAGACCGCTTTCTCCTACCCACAGGAGCTGGCAAAGCCAGCTTTTGGGGGGACAAGAGCTGGTTATGGGACAGAGGCATTGGGCTAGGACTTGGGACAGTTTTGACCGCTGCCCAGATGTGCAAAGCACGTCTTGTGTGCCCTTGTCTCACCACATCTCTCTCTGCCTCTATTTCCACGAGATGAATAGAGATTAAAATCAGGTTTTTTCCTTTTTCTTTCTCATCTAGTTTTTGGATCAGGAAACATCTCTTACTGTGTGCAGTAACTGATCTTTGAGTAAAAGGGTTTTGTCCTCAGGAGTCCTAAATGCTGCCAGTGTATAAATAAATGCCATGAATGGCAGCATGGTGGTGCAGCAGGCAGGAGGGCTCCCTGGCTCAGGGGCTGGACTCGGCTCTCTCTTCTTGCAGTAATTCTACCTGTCAACCCTGATTAGCTCAGAGACTGTTTCAAAGGTTTGGCAAGAAGGGAGGATTTCCCTCCTTTCAAAATTAGTACGTTAATTTTGTATTTCTGAAGCGAGCACAGAGAAAAAATCCTTGCTTAGATATTCCTGCAACAGAGACCTTTCATTTAGATACTGAAGATGGATTTGACCTCTATGTCATTTAAGACTCTTTACTTACCTACCTCTCCTAAATAGAAGTCCTGTCTCCTGTTGAGCATGTGTTAGGTCCTGGTGGCTTCAAGCACAGACCCGAGGAGGTGAAGCAGCCCTCAAAATCTTGTCCTGTGCAGCCTCCTCAGGCTTCCTTAGAGATGAACCTGATGAATGGAGGGAGCCACAATTAATCTTCCCCACAGTCATCCCTTAACCTCTTTGCTGGTACACTTGATGAGTCACTTTGTAATTTCAGTAGAATTTCACATTTTCAATGTATTTGGTTTCTGTCTTACCATGATGACTGTTTTTGTACCATTGGCATATGAGAGATTATGACTTATTTATTTATATACTTAATGAAACTATTGGTTTTGGCTGATTCTTTTTTGTCAGTTTCATAGTTTCATAACATTTCACAAATTTGCCAGAACTTTCTCCTTCCCTTCCCTTTCTGCCAGGAGATCTGGTTGAACTTCTTTTGAATTGCAACCATCCAAACACATTTTGATAAAATCTAAGAAGCTTTAATGAGCTTTCTTGTGTCCTGAATTTGTGACTTTCTACAAAATTGTTTCCAGTATTTTAATAATATTTGCATGTAAAGCTCTAAGTATCCGTAGTTACTAAGCACAGCTATTTTGACTGTGTTCTGGTTTGGATTGTTATATTTTGCAAGCTTCGTTCTCATTCTGTTTCATTTCTGTTCGATGCAGTGCTTTCCTGCAGCTCTGTCCCAAAGCACTGTGTGTATAGTCAGAGTATCTGTGTGCTCTGCCCTGGAGCAGGCTGCCTTGAGATGGTCAGGAAAGCTTTTCGGGATGTCTAAAACACTCATCTCTTTCATAGGTTTGCTCTGAATCATCCTTCTTAAATTTAAGGGCACAAAAAGTGTGTCTCAACTGTATTGAAATTAGATTAGGAGTCACAGGATTAGCTCTTCTGCATTTTCAGTTTGCCTGTGGGTTTGGGGCCTGGGGGATTGAAGCACACAAATAGGATTTGTGCCCGTGTGTTGGTCGGCGCGAGGCAGGGCAGAGCTGGCGGCAGCTCGCCCGCTCGGGCAGCGCCGGCCATGGCACTTCTGGAGAGCTGCAGGAGGGGCTGCTGCCTCTGGGCTCTGCCCAGCCTGTCCAGCCTCTGTGCCCCAATCCTGTAGTCCCTGTGCTGGAACCAGCTGGGAGCTCTCTGGCAGCATGTTTATGAGTCTTGAAGTCTCCTGTCCCTGTGGAGGGACAGCTGACCTTGTGTTTCATATTCAGCCTTATTGCCAAGCTTTCTGTCTGGTCTCTTGTTTCTGACCTGGTTTCTTTTATGAGCTCTTCCTTCAGATGCTCACCATATTTTCCTCTCCAGTTCTTTTTCTTTCTCCAGCATTCCCTTGTTGTAAACTTTATTCCCCATCCTTCAAAGCTGTGTCTGGCTTTCTACTCAAATCTCAATCCTGCATCCCAAAGTGCCATGTTCGGGTGCCTGCTTGATGGGCTTCAGTGTTCACTGAATGTGATTTGACATCAGCTTGTCGGGAAAATATTGGACTTAAATTTTTCAGAAAAAGATATCATGAGATATTTCTGTATGAGAGTCTGCCTGTAGGTAATGGGGGACCTTGAAAATCTCAAGTGAAGCAGGAGTTTGTGCATTGGATGCTTTGCTCAGGAGATCATGGAAAAAATGAGTGTAAAATATGTAAATTTAACATTTTTCATAACAAGTATAAATAGTGAAAGGGAAAAAAGTTCCACTCCTGTTTAATTGCAATACTGAGCTTTCAGGCTTATTTAGAGCTGGAAAATACTGTTAGTTTGTCAGATGAAGAGATCAGAGTTTGACTTATGAATTAATATTTTTGCCTTCATTAAGAACATAGAGAAGTAAAATTCTGTTTGGTCTCTGCTGTCCTTGACTTAAATGGGAGTTGCACAGTTTCTGGGACCATTAACTCTGCTGTTACTATGTCAGTTGTTTTGTTTGGGGTTTTTTTTTGGTTGTTTTTTGTTTTGTTTTTTTTTTTAAACTAAAAACACCTGGACTTTGTCTTTTTAGGCCCTCCATCTGCTCCCCAGAACCTGATTTCCAATGTCAACGAGACATCAGTGAACCTGGAGTGGAGCCCCCCCCAGAACAGAGGTGGCCGCGAGGACATCTCCTACAACGTGGTGTGCAAGCGGTGCGGGGCCGGCGAGCCCAGCCGCTGCCGCTCCTGTGGCAGTGGGGTGCACTTCAGCCCCCAGCAGAACGGCCTCAAAAGCACCAAAGTCTCCATCACTGACCTCCTGGCACACACCAACTACACCTTTGAAGTCTGGGCGGTGAACGGAGTGTCCAAGCAAAACCCCAGCCAGGACCAAGCCGTGTCCGTCACTGTGACAACTAACCAAGCAGGTAGGAACACAAACAGCAATTCCCTTCCTCTCTCTGCTGCTTGTTTTTTAGGAAAGCTGTGATTTCCATTCTATTCAGCATTAGCAAATGAATGTGAGGAGCCCTAAGATGAGTAACTGGGTCAAACCCTTATTTTCTGGTGATTTATATGGATAGTTGAAATTCTTGGGAGGTGGGGAGAGAGAGGAGGGTTTGGGTGCCGTGCTGCAGCACGCGGGCAGGATGCTGGAGGCATTGGGCAGTGGCACAACAGCACGGCTGCCCTGTCCCCCCCTGCCCACCAGCAGCCCTGCCCTTTGCAGGGGACACCCTGAGCAGGGTCACCAGGATGTCCTTGCTGTCTGCAGAGGGAAAAACACGTGCTCGGAGAGCTCAGGGTTGTGCTCCTGCCCCCTTTGAGAAAGGGCTGTGTAAGATTCAAGGAGCGGAACGAGTGGGCGCCCGCTCGCCTGCCTGCTCGCTCTCCTCTCCGGGAAAGTCAATTAGATTCTGTCCCCTTGTTAAATAAATACCTCCTTAACCTGCTGCTCACAATGTTTCAATTGATCAGAGCTGGCATTGCTGTAGAAATCCTAGAGGAGCTTTCATCTTCATGCTGACTGATTTTTGCGTTTCATTCATCTGGGAGAGTGAAATACTATTTCTGTGTATACGAGATTATTTCAGATACCCTGGGCAGCTCTGCTTCTTTGGTGTACCCCATGCTTGACCTAGTAAGGGCAAAGCCTGCTGCAGCAGATTGCCATTTCGTTTTGATGCTAATTTGTTTGATCTTTTTCTTTAATTACATGAAAACATTTCAGAGTTTGCAGCCAGCTAGGGTTTAAAGCACAGGGTTCCAGTTGAATTTTTAATTTAATGCACAAAATCATATACATTTGAATATGACACTCTTCTAAATGCAAATTAGATATCCAGACTGTCAGACTGGCTACAAGACCGTCAAACCTGTTATCTGATGGCTCAGAGTGCTGATTGCCTTCAGGTCCCGCAGATGTTGCAGGCATTCAGCACCTCGGAGTGTAGCTTACAGGGTATCATTTATCACTGCGCTTATGGTGTATGAGACAATATTAATATTGCCTATTTTGATAGTACCAGACCATATAAATATTTTGAATTCTGTTTCCTAGCAGGTGTGTGTGAAAAATAGGTAGGCATAGTCTAAATCTGCAGATTTTAGCTGCAGTCCAGGGCACGTCAGTATTACCAGTGAGAGATACATTCAATTTTGCAGTGACAGTTACAAGGGAAATTGTCAAGTCTGTGCTGAAGCGCCTTTGAAAATCTGGTCCAGTGTTTTTTGTTCTTCACGTACAGCTGACAGCATCCCTTTCAAATTATGATTCAAAAATTCAAACTACCACTTTGCCTAGTGAAAAGAAGACTAATAGAGAGCAGGGGCTATTAGGGAGTCTTGGGAGAGAGCCGTGGGAGAGTGCTGTCATACGCTATACGAAAAGAGAAGGTTGAGAACAGCAGCAGGGACAGTGTTTTTGTGCTATGAATGCCTCGCAAAGAGAGTATTTCTGACTGATTTTGGCATGTGCAAGGATTAGTGGATGCATATATGCATGAATAAGTGAGCAGGATCCATCTACCGTGTGAAAATTCTACCATCTTATGCTTTTATATGCAAACCAAAATCTGATTGAATATGCAAATAAGCATTGATTTTGTTTATTATCCATGAGTTGTATTCTTCCCATCAGGAAATTTGTATTTTTGCCAACATTTCCAATTTCAAAACATGCCCAGTTTATCAAATGCGTCAGAGGGACGGAGAAAATTATACTGGAATAAATGAAAATTAACTCCAAGGTGCAGTGTTCTCCTGTTCCTCTTACAACTTTGTGGTTTCTGCTGCATAGAAGATCTACATAGAAATGGGTGGCCTAAACCTACAGATCCCAGCTGAGATAAATAGCCTTACATATGCAAATAATCCCATTGATTTTGGTGAAACTGCTTGCTTCAGTAAAGGTTTGTAAAGTTAGACCCTTGGGTTTTACAAGTACTGATCTGTTTAATCATTGTAAATGTGTGTCTGGGGTGCATTAAAATCCTTGTGCCACTAATTTTCTTTCACTATATTTCATGATAAAGAAATCATGTCATGATGGAGCACTGCCACAGGCTTGGTTTTGATCTTGCACCTTCCTTACATGAATGTAAAGCTGCCTTGGTTTCTTTAAGGCAATTCTAAATTCAGATTACACCCAAGCTCCTCCCTTAATAGCACTTCGTCCCTGTTTTAGTAATAAAAATGAAACCAGCAACACTGAAAATTTGTAAATTACTTTATTGGTTTTGCTCTCTGTGCTTGTGCTTCTCAACACTTGACAGGAAAAAAAATGTTGTCAATATGGGAAGTTTTTTTTAGTTCTTTATATATGAGCAGTGCTTTTGGGTTGTATTCTGGAGAATTTGCTAGAACTGTTTGCAAGAGGCGCATCTCTGAGTTAAATTCAGTAGAAATGATAAGTATGCAAGAGACCAGGGAATTCTTCCTTTTAACAACTTGACCTTCCAAGTATGCAACCCTATAATCTGAAGGAAATACGCAGATATATTAGAGGCAGTTTTTGATGTGAGAATCAGGAGTCTGGGTATCTGTGTGTTTGCTTACCTTGGTGCCAGCCCCTGTGGAAGGTATGCATTTGGAGACGGGCAGAAAGCAATGAGAAATCACTTCTGGTATATTCAGCACAAAACTGATGGAATGCATTGCAATGACATAAAAGGTGCAGTTGAAAGGCACAGGTGGGTTTTTGTTTGCTTTTGTCATTTTACTCCTGGAGATAATGAAATGAGGCAGTTTACTTTCCACTCTTTGTTTAGAAACTCTTTTCAGTTTCCAGTACTGTAGAAAAGTGTTTAAATGAAAATAAAATTTGCCATTCAAAGTAGGATCAAAAGTCATTTGAAAAATATTTTTTCTGCTTCTTTGGAAAAGTTCTTGTTTTTTATAGCTTGCTTCTTAAAAAAAAATAAAAAGAAGAAGCTAAATTTCAGGCTTTGAAGCAAGTAAAAATTTCTGACTCCTAGTGAAATTCCTCAGTATTGTGACGTGTTAAGAATTTTGAATTGTGACTTCAGTTCACTATTCTGCATAGTTAGTATAATAATGATTTTTTTTTTTTTTTTTTGAGCACTGAGCTGCTGAAACTTGGAGTCAGTGCCCCTAGCACAGTGAGTACTGGAAGTGCTGGTATTGGGGGCCTCCACCAGCAGTACTGGCTTTTTGTCTTTCAGTTTCTGATGAAGTCAGCACTTTGTCCATCATAAAAAAATTGTGAAAGTCGTTGCGGAAGAGATGCAGACCAGCAATTCTCCTGTGATGCTGCTAGGAGAAGCTAATTTCAGTGAGGAACTCTATCAGGCTGTTGACTGAGTAGCTCAAAAATCTCTACGCTTGTTGGTTGGTTTTTTTTCCCTGCTAAGGATAATGCTGCGAAGCTGTTCAAAATTAAAAGTAAAGCTCTCAATGAAGAGATCTTGTTCACAGCATGCAGGAAGCTTGCGTGGGTTTTTGTTTTTTTTTGAAGAGGCGCTGAAGAACAGTTTATATTTTTATTAAGGATTAAACAGCTGAGCTGTTCAGGTCTCCAGGCTGAGAGGCAGGTTCCCTGCTCAGTCCCTCTCTGTGCCCGTCTGAGGGGGCAGTGCCGCAGGGACAAGGTTTTTGCGTGGATGCTAAAGCCTTTGTAAGGCAGGGGAGCAGTGTGGGGGGCACAGCCTGCACAAGCTTAAATGAGATTTAAAATCCAAACTGATTAGCCTGCTTGCTTGGCTCCCTTTGTTTTGTTTGCATTTGATGAGGGCTGGGTGTCCTGCTTGCTCCTTTGCTTGTTGGAGTTGGAGCAGTTGATATTTCTGAATGAACAGACTGCTGGTGATTTGTTACCTTGTTAGCTTACCTTGGGCTCAGTGTTTCCTTAAGTGCGCCGGCAGAGCAACATGGATGCAGGATGTGCCAATTAGGATGAAAATACAGTATAAATAAATAAACTTACTTTTCCTCCCATTGCACCAGACTGGATGCTTTCAAGCTGCCTGTGCTCAGGATCAAGAAATGATCTTTCTTGATAATATCTCGGGCTCCCTGTCCCGTTTATTCCTCCTCCTGTCGTCGCTCCTCTGCCCAGCCCCTTTGTCTCAGTGGTCCCTCACTGTCACTCAGAGCCCTGCAGTGCTTCAGTATCCATTTCCATCTCCAGGCAGGAACTCAAATGGGTCACGGTGCCACCAGGACTTGAGCACCACCGAAAAGATCTGTGTGAATTGGGTATTCTGGGACAGGCTGCCGTTGTGGTGAACCCAAAATACTGCCTTTCACTGCAGGGAAGGGAAATGTCAGCTGGTGCTCAGTTTTATTTAGCCTTTAGGTTGTTTGTTGTTTATGTTGTTAATTCCATCACTAAAAGGAAAAAAAAACCCAAACCTGAAAGATCCTGATCCTCTGAGGATGTGGGTATTTTAAGTCCGAAATGGCAGGGGTAGGGGGGAAGTGGGAATTATTTGCTTTCAGATGACTCATAAGTTCTGCTGGACTTGTTGGTAGGGGAATATATATTCCCATTTTGCATTTCGGTGGGTCTTCTTTGAAAGCCTACGTTTCCTTTCAAATGCTGATTAGCATTCCTCATGTGTTGTACAGAACAGCACAGAAAATGCTTATAAGGTCTTACATTATGCCAGTGTGGTTTAGCCTGTGCTGAGCTACATTTGCAGTCTCTAAAAATTCATGGACATGCATTGCCCTTGGTCAGTGTGCGCTCCTCGTGTCGAAAAAATAATAGTTGCTCAGGCAGATCAAAAGGCAACGCATGCCAAGGCCAGGAAAGCTAAGGATTTTAGTATTTTCTTTTTAATGTACTATTTTCTTGGATATTTACAACTTATCTGTAAAGAATTGCTCTGTAGTGAAACATCAAAAGACATTGTTAAGTAGTTTTCAGTCACAGAGCTTTTTTCAGGTGACTGCATGAGCACCCTTAAACTACCACTGGAAAATAAAATTAACAGTTACTCTGAAGGTTGATCGATCCATCTCATTCTCTAAGCTCCCTCATGTTCTTTGAGTATAGTCCTGGCTTCAGTATAAGTATTAGTAAATCATTTCTGTTTGCTGAGAGTGAACATAACATTTTTTGATTTTGTGTGTGGTGATATTTATGTGCATATTACGAATCTTATCGATAGGGAGGTGCTGAAAGAAGTTAATTTTGATTTTTAAAATAGCAAGGTCTGTAGTCATTCAGAGTGCTGGTTTTATGCTCAGCTCTGGCAAAAAGTGTTCATTTTTTAAATGCAGTCCTGGTGAAGAGCTGTTTATTGTTGTGTAGAAACATAATTTTTGAAGGGCTGTATAACCCCAAGGAGGACTTCATCTCCAAATAGCTGGGGAAGGAGCTCTGTGAACGTGAAGGCAGAATTCATCATACACTTGTGTCACGGTTTCACAGATGCTATAAAATAGTGTAAGCTGGCAAAATAAGTCATTTTCTGTTTGGGCATTTTCTGTGTCTCTGCTCAAGGAGGCACTCCAGACGCTGGGCACAGCTGGACCTGGCTGTAGCCTTCACAGGCATCCAAGAGTCAATTTCGTTTTTTATTTTTATTCTAAGTCCTTGCTAGCAGCAGAGTCCCACCCTTTCCAGTTACTTGTTCCCTGCAGCCAAAGGATACAAATAGCCTGTTCCAGTAGTCCTTTTTCAGGCACACAGACCCGTGAGGAAAGTCATGCACGTCGCTGGGTGTGTATCAACAGTCACAGCACCCTGGCCACCCAGTTCCCCACAAGCCTGATTTAAAATAATCTCTTGGCAAACATCTGGATGCATGCCAGCTGTCCAGAGCATGGGAAGTGTGTGTGATACTACTAAACTGCTGCATTCTTTTTCTGTAAAATGTCAGGGTAATGGAAAAGGGGAGTTGCAAAGGGGTGTTCTTACTTTGCTTTAAGGTGTTTGCACTAAGGATGACAGATCAGCAGTCTCCTTATTCCCCAAATGGAGCTGTGTCAAGCCTGAATTCAGTACAGAAAGAAAATCAAAACTAAGGACTTGGAAAAGGGGTGATCCATGAGCGTGACACTCTGAGTGATTTGTTACAGCATCTTGCAGAATTCCAGGCTAATTATATGCAACTTTCTCATTT
Organism: Pardalotus punctatus; assembly: GCA_013400915.1. Lineage (NCBI taxonomy): Eukaryota > Metazoa > Chordata > Aves > Passeriformes > Pardalotidae > Pardalotus > Pardalotus punctatus. The sequence continues at coordinate 726,151 of VZTX01001913.1, read as the reverse complement.
TGAGTCTTAAATCAGAGGGGTTTCCTGAGGCTTCACGTTTTCCCATGAGACATCAGCAGCGATCCCCCCTGCACACACTTGTTCAAGCAGGAGGGTTGGGACAATTTGTCAGCGATTGTGGCAGTGCTCAGTGAGGTGACCTGCCAGGCTGTCCAGGACAGCCACCTGCCTTTTCTTCCCTTGCTTTGGTTTTCCAAGGGACTCGTGGTTTGGCTTTTGATATCTGGAGATTTACATTGAAAGGAGTTACTGTGAAGGCTTCTGAAGCAAACCAAATGATATATTTTGGGAAACCACAGATCTTTCAAATACTAGTGCAGTGGGAGATCCAGAAAGAAGAGTGATCCTAGCACTAGAAATTTGGGAATTGCATGGGAGTGAACAGTGGGGAATACTTTTCAATGGGCAAATTTCAGCACTGAGCATGAGATTTCTCAGAGACTTGAAGATATCATGTGTTGACCATCTCAGGTTTCTTCTGCTGCTGCATGTTTAATTACGTGTGTAAGTTTAAATGTCTGAGTAAGGAGCTTCTCCAAGCTGGCAGATGCAAGTGGGAGTTTCTTCTTAACAACTCTGTGTTCTTGCAGAGGCTTTAACTGATGGGCTGTAATAAATGTGTAGTTATAGGCATACGTGCTCCCGTCTTAAAAACAAGACTGGGAAAACTATTGTTGGGAAGGATTAAATTATTATTTTAAGGTAACTGCAGCATTCCACAAAGAAATAATAATTAAAATAACAACTGCCTGCTTTCTGGCAAAGCTGTCTGCACCACCCATTTCCATGAATTTGTATTCAAGGTGGGGGATACAAGTCCTGGTCAGAAGGAAAAAAAAAAAAAAGTGCTTTCTAAAGATCCTTAGTAAATAACCAGCTTCAGGGTTCAGTGAACAGCTTAGACAAGCTGCATGTCAGATAGATCCAAGATGTAATTGCAGCATTTAAATAAAAGTTTGGTCACATTTTTTAAAAGATCTCGTGGTTTTGCTATGGAAAATGGAGGTTAGTTACACATCCTCCTAGGGAAAGAGATGCTTAATTTCAGCATTGGGTAGCGTTGATCATATTTAAATCATATAACTTTACTTCAAGGAGGCATAAAATTCTGGTCTCAGGGATGTTGGTACAGATGAATAGTTACCAAACTGACAGAGATGGAGATGCGGTCCTGCAGCTTTTATTTGCTCTGGACTATTTAACTGCGTGCTCACTTTCCCTGGCAGCACACTGACATTTCCCATTAATGGAGCTTGACAATCAGTGTGAGCACTTCCCTTAAACAGCTGGCACAGAAATATTTTCATGTGGAAGGAGAATTTGCCCAAGAATGTTTGTGGCTACTAAATGTTTAGATGGGCTTCTAAATTCTCGAGTTGCTTTTGCAGCTGACTAAATTAATTGGAAAGCAGCCAGAGAGACAGCAGAGTCCAGTCGGTAGTTCAGCAACAATAAAAGGCTTCGGAGAACTTTATCAAAGCTTCCATTAACCCCCTGCTGATGTCCTCAAACAGGATTTTTTTGAGGGAGCAGAAACACAAAAGCTAGGCTGCACAACTGCCCCTGTGTGTCCATTCAGAGTTTTTAAATCCACACAGTTACTAATTAAAATGCCATGCAGAGGAGCACAAATAAACATCGCTAGTCCCTGAAGCCCCAAAGTTTCTGCATTGGCTCATAGTTTGGAGGGCAGGATGCTGAGCTGACCCCAAAGGGTGGGTAAAGCAGCCCACTCCGGTTCAGATATTCTGTCCTTGCGAAATGTGTGTCAAATCCATCCATATGCATGAAATCCCACTCCCAGAATGCCATCCCAAGGCAGCCTGTTATATTTTATTTATATGTTGCATAGCATTGCTTTAAACCGTGAGGACTAAATAGAGCTGTGGCATGCCTGCTGGCTCCCTATAATCATGTTTGCCAGCTTCTGGTGGACATCGAAATGCTGAGCACACGAGTGAATAGTGCTTCTTTCATTGAGAAATGTCACTTCAGATTTAGCCCCACGTGTGAACTGGTGGGCAGGGAGCGCTTTATTATTATGGCAGGGCTCCAGTGGGCTTCCCCTCCCAAACAAAGTGGGCAAATGCGTAGCCTCTCTCTGCATCCACTTGAAGGATTTCATGGCGTCTCCTTAGATTAAGGTAATCTGCCTTCATTACTAAATTCAAGAACCAGAGTCCCAGAACTTCAAGTGCAGTCTGAGAATGGATTCAGGGTCTCTGAAAGTTTTGGTTTGGAAGCTGGTGATAACAAAAGTTGATCGTGGTTTTGTATTTATTTTTTTAAATGCAGTCAGGAGAGGTGTAGGAAGCTCAAGCATTTGTATTTTATTCCTGTGGTCATTTGTATTTCAAACCATGCGTTATGGAAAAATCCTACTGTTAATTTAAAAGGAAATGATAGCTTTTGTTGCAGCCTTCTGAACTGTTCCTGCAGAGTTTATGAGGACTTTTATCCCTGCTGTCGAATTCTATCACCTAGTCTTAAAAAGACAATTGACTGATTCTGATTTTTTTATTAAATTCTCCTACTGCTCCATAAAATATCTTTGGTTTTGACTGTATTAAAATCCATTGAAAGTATCCATGGATTATTACAGACAGAAAAACCCTTAAACTGTAATGTGCTTTGGATATAAATGCCTTTCAGTTCCATAGATTACCGAAGGCTAAAAGGAAAGCACTGAATTTTTTAATTAGCTTTTTATTATTTTTCATTTTCTGTGTTGCTGTTAAGTGGTCCTGTCAAGAGATAATAGAACAAGACAGTTTTGACAAAGCAAAATAGGAAGGTATAGTGGGCTGGAAGAGGTGTCTCCTGTATGAATTGAGTTTTGTGTGCTGTCCCATTTATTTTAGCAAACAAATCAAGGCATGATCTGGAGACAACCCGCTACAAGGGCTCCCTGGGAAGATTGTGCTTGTCTCGGTAACAGACTGCGTTCTTTAAATCTGTCCTCTGAATCAGCCCCAATTTATCTTTCGAGCATAAAAGGGAATGCAGATGGAGTAGCCGCAGCCTCCCTTATAGTTGATCAGGATATTGTGCGTGCACATAAATAAGGCAGAAAGGGACTGGAATATATAAGTGGCTGAGTGTTAAATCCCATGTTTTTCAAGCTCTCTGGGCACTCGGGGCCGGGGTAGCCGAGGGGAGTCCTGGAGGAGCTGCAGGGATTTGTGGGCTCTCCATGGTAGCTCAGACTTGGGGTGCAGACCCAGCAGTGCCTTTGTAAGAGCCTCTTGCTTTCACTGCTGCCTGTGCTGAGCATTAAAGCTGCAATTGTGGAAGGAATGGGAAAAAACGGTGTCAAGAGGGTGGATTGGGCTCAAAGGGAGACTTTTCAGCACTGCTTGCACAAGGGGCGTTTTGCTTTAACCGAAGAATATTTTTTTTCATGTTTGTTACATTGACAAGCTGCAGGTTAGAAGGGCTCTGTAGCACAGGGCTTCCCCAGTTTATTTGTGGTCTGTGTGATCCTTAAATGCAAGGTACCAGCTTCACCTGGCTTAAATGAGAAGATGATAACATTGTTGGACCTTGATGACAAAAATTAACTAAAACCGTTACAGTGAATGGTACAGGTATGAGAGACATAACACTGAAAGATGCTTTGCGTGCTGTTGCGAGAAGAAATAACTTTTGAATTGCAAGTTTTGAAGGAAGATGGTTTCAGCTTTCAGTCTATATCCTGTGCAAGTCTGAGTTCCACCCTTCGCTACCCTTAGGAACCCTGGCCTCGGTGAGGAGGAAAGGTCTGCTGGAAAAATCATCTCGGGGGCTGGGATGGGCTCCTCTCAGTGTCATCTGCTGGAATACAGGACTGGAAATGAAGGTCCAAACTCAGAATACAGACCAGTCTGTGTGACTGCTGAGCAAATTTGGGATTATTGTTTTCATGGGCTTTTATTTGCTCAGACTGTAGCTCAGTACTCCTCCAGGGTGTAAATATGGCTGGTTTCTTTGTACAGCTCAAAATCCTTATAACCTCATGAGGTTGGTTTTTTAAAAAAATTTTATTTACTTCATTTATTTTTAAGATTGGAATTTTTCAGACTTTGTAATGGCACTTGCATTGCACAGGAAACCAATTATTCTTTGGAGTGTTTTACACTGAGGCAGTCACCTTTAATATTTAATTGCTGATTCCACTTGGGGTTTTTCCAATTGACACAATTTTAAAATGAATAATGCACTGGTTTTCAGTATCCAGCATAAAACCAAACTAATGAAACCCCTTTATAAGTTTAATTATGTGCCATCTATGATGTAATTGGCTACTGACATCATGAACTAAGATTTTAATTTTAAGGTTTATGTGTTTCAAGAAGCTTAGGACTCTTCCCCAGTTTGTACCTCGTCACTTTTTATTTTTAATGAATAGCAAACATAGGTAATTTTGCTTTTTGCAGCGACACTGTGTGCAGAGTTTTTTCTCTCTCATCGGGTCTATTAATGATTTTTAATTTCCTGAACAAATCTGCCCGTTGTGGGTGAAGGAGAGGGGGTTTAATTCTGTTCCCGTGAAAGGACCTGGTAGGAGAGCTCCGAGTGTGAGCGTTAAGTGTGCTACAGTCTGATTCTCTGTGGTACTTTCCAAAAGTACAGAGTGAGAAAAGGAACTTTGATGGGGAGTGCGGCAGAGTATCTTTCAGCATCCTGTAAGAATGAGGATCTCCAAGTGCTGTCAGACCAGTGTCCTTCACAACGTGAGCCCAGAAAACCCAAACCTTGATTCAATCTCAGGAGTTTCTCAACAGCACAGAAACAGAGATTGTATCACATCAAATCCATCTAACCTTTGTAGAGAAGATACTTCGCCAGAGCTCCAACTGAATGCTCCAAATATCAACTTTAATTAAAATTCATAGCTTGTTCAGCTGAAACGTAAATACGTTAATGCAAACCTTCTGCACCAGCCTCTTCTGTGTGATGGAGCTGAAAGTAAATATGGCAGAAGTTCCTTAACTTTGGTGACTTTGAAACAATTTATGCTCTCAAGTGTTAAGATGAGAATTGTGATTTTTTATTGTTGAGAGTCCTGGATTTGGATTCTGTTGGGTGCCTCAGGCTCAGGAGGACATGGTTGAGACCCAGCCTGCAGTTGCTGTTGGAGCTGTGGATCACAGTGGAAGTAAAATGTTTATAATTTTATTACCTTCCCCCAAGAATCTTGCCGTTTCTGACTTTAAATGATTGATCTGCGAAACCCAAATGGCAAAGTCTAAGTCTCTGCTATTACTGAAGCACTTCAGAAGCCAGGATGAGGCAATGTGGCCAAATCTATTTATTAAAATAGTGAATGCTGCTTTAGCAAAATGAGTCATGCCATTTATTTATTTATTTTGTTCAGAAGATACTTCAGTATTTCCAAGGCATCTAAGTGGCAAATAGGGCAGAGGCTTTTGTTTGTCTGGATTTCAAAAAGGCTTTTAAGCAGCCCTTTTTACAAAATCTAATATTCTTAATGCTGAAAGTAAGTGACAAAGGACGTTATTTAGCACATATATATATATCATCTAGACGTCCACGTTTCAAGTAAATAAAAAGTAACTGTGTGAGAACCAAGGAGGACAGCATTAGGAGAGATGTGTTGCTTTGGGTGCCAAATCATACATTTGCCCCACAGTGGGTTAAGCTTTGTGCCATACCTGTTGGGGTAACCACATGCTCAGGTGACTCGGTGGTAAGATGAGAATGGAGCAAGGAGCAGAAATAAGGCTTTCTGTTAATAGATACAGACATGGGGCATCAGGAGACAGCTGTCCTACACCCTGTGAGATAAATGGTTGCCCCTTTGGGATATTACAACAGCAGAGTCAGTGTTTTTTATCTTGTTTTATGGATTGTTGAAACACTTGTAAGAGGTTTGAAAACTGCATGCAAAAGTGGTTTGCAGGGCACAGATACAGTAAGTTATTTCCTTGGTCCTGTACAATTTAAGAACAGCTCTTCCCCTCTTGTCTGTTGACTCATGATGTATATGCAAACATGTCTTAACTGCTCTGGCTTGTGGACAGGAGGATGGCAAAATGAGGGAGGAGTTGTTTGACTTGAGATAGGGCTTAGAGAATGGGACAGGGGTCTCATTTGAGGGCAGCTGGTATTTCTTTTAGGGTAGCTTTGATTTCCTGGTGGAAAGGGCTGGGGAGGAATGGAGTTTGTTTGGAGAAGGCAGCTCAACGGATGCTCTTGTGCAGCAGTGCAAGGGTGAAGAACAGGCTGTTTCTGGGGAGGAATTAGCTCTGGTGGCTACTTCTTCTTCCTGGGAGGAGCAGCAGGGTATGGGGTGAGGCAGAGCTGCCCAGAGGGGGTGGTGCTAAATGGGTCATTTTGCCTCAGATTGCTTATTTTTAACTGCTGGGGAATGCTCCATTTGCAACATCATTATCTGTTTTAATAACTAGGGGTTATGGTCTCTAATTGCTCCAGGGCCCCCAGAGCCACTGTCCCTCAGGAGTGCTGTACATTGTGTCACAGCAGTAGGGGTTTGGGTGGTCTGTGCTTGCTGGACCAGCATCTGGGAAGTAAGAGGATGATTACAGCACATGGCTACCCACAAGTGTTCCACCCGAATTCAGGTCCTGGGGTCCTACCTCTGAGTGTGACAGCTCTGGCCCACAGCAACCTCTCTTTGTCTGGACTGCCTGGCCCACTTTTTCTGCTTCTCTCAATCCAGTATAATGCAGTGGAGCATCAGTGTTGGCTTCTTTAGGCTACAAAATTTATTGTTGTTTATACTGGGTCAGATTCCAAGCTCAACTAGAGGGAAGAGTAACTGCAACGTGACCTGCTTTGTGACCAGCGGCTCCAAACCTGCTCAGGTCAGACAGCTGCTGACTAATTCCCCATCCTAACAAATTACTTACAGCTCTAGAGTTTCTAGAGCGACTCAGAGCACTAAGTATGTTCACCCTTCTGTGTTAATCATTCTAGCATTTAGAAATGTTTTGGTGCTGGGGTTTTTAAGTGGTTGTGATGTTCAGATAGATTTTTATAAATTGCCTTCCAACTGAAAGGCTTGTTTTCCTGTTTGTTTTAAGCTGGCATTCATACATACAGGAAATACACGGTATTCTGCCATGTTTCTGTTGGCAACTATTAAGTTATCCTTGTCAGAACATGCCAACAGGATTTCTTAGCAAGCTAGCAGAAAGAAAACAAGCAGTTTTCAGACGGAACAGACCCCACGCTTGAGTTGTAATACAGATCCCTTGCTAAATGCTATGTAGATTCTATAATCTTTTGGTTTAAGGCAATCTTTGGGATTGTAGGCTGCAGATTCAGATCTTTGGAGTAATTCCAGACCTGCGTTGCATGAGCTGACATCATTATTTGGCCTTCAGAATTGGAGGGGCCGGTACCTGAAAATAATGTATTGCTGTCAAGAGCTGGCCCTCTTTAATAGCCAGAACGAGCCATCTCCTGGTCATGCAAAATCTTCTTCATCTTCCCTTCATTTCTTATTTAAACCACAGGGAGCTGTGGTCACATCTCAGTTCCTATAATAGTTTTGATCTAAATAAGAGCAATTCTGGTATGCTGAAGTAGTCTGTGCTAAGTGACACAGAACTGGATGTGCAGCCCAGAAAATACACAGGCTCTTTGTGGATCCTCAGCAGCCACTGCCAGTCGCCAAGAAATGAAGCTGGATTGGGTGGGTAAAAATACAGCACTCTAATAATCCTCAACTACTACTATTTGTTGCTGCTAAGAGCCTGGGTTTTCCTTCAAGCTTTTGATTTGATGCAAGTCAGAGCCAGCTTTTGTGGTTTGGCAAGATTTGCAGCACAGGTTCTTTTGGGAGAGGCAAGAAATGAAAACTTTAAAACAGAGGGGATGTTTAAAACATAATAATACTGTGTTAACAGTCTTTAAAATCTCATTTTCTAGCCCCTTTCTTTGTGGACACATCATTACAAACATAACTGATGTGAGCTGGTCCCTAGGTTTGAGAGCTTGTCACTTGTTTTTTCTCAGAGGTTTTTGTGACAGGGTTGCTGAAGGAAAGAAGGGGAAGATCCCTTGTGCCTGTCATTTTGGGATGAAGGTGTCCTGTGAGAATATCCCGTGGGCAAGCTGGTGCTTTCCCTGAGCAGTGTAATTTCTAGCAAGAAGGAGGGAAAGTTCAGGTCAGCAGCATTAGGGCTGGTTAAAGGGATTGGGAGAAAGAGGCCAAGCTCAGCTGTCACGCTGCTTCTCACTGCGCCGGCCAGGATTTTCACGTGTGGGTGGATAACCTTGGGCGCTTTCCTCCAGAGGCGGAGATTTAAAGTCTTTGCTTGAAATGCTAAAAGCTTGAAAATGCTGGCCTGAATCTTGGCATGTCTCTCTCCAAGCTGGGAGGTGTTCCTCGCCAGTCGTCATTCCTGGGGGAAGGAGAGGCAGACGGTGGGAAGACAGAGGACTCGGGAATGTCTTGGGAAGCTTCCAGTGGCTCGGTTGAGCAATCAGGCCTCTAGATCCTTGTCCAAGTCCTAACCTGGTCCAATCGTCACTAGTACAAATGTTTTCTCCACTTTTACAGAGGGAATAATGAAAAAAGCCCCAAATATGCATGTGGTTAGCTGTTAAAGTGCACAGGCAGCCCGCAGACTCTGGCAGGTCCCTGGGAGGAAGGCGTAGCTGTCATGCTGACAGTGAGGAATGGGAATGCCAGACCCCAGCTCGGTTCTTCAGACGTGCGCAGACATCTAATCTGTGAGTGCACATCGCCTCGCACGTGTGCTGGAGCCTTTCATGTGCTTATCCTGATGGACATACATGGCTTTTGCATGTGCTTCTCATATGTTTGGAACTGCGGTCGTGCTGAAATGTTTTCTGCTCCTAGTGAGGCCACATCTGGAGCGTTATGCCCAGTTCTGGGCTCCTCAGTGCGAGAAAGACAAGGAGCTACTGGAGAGAGTCCAGTGGATGCCACAAAGATGAGGAGGGGTCTGGAGCATCTCTCTTATGAGGAGAGACGGAGGGAGCTGGGCCTGTTCAGCCTGAGAAGACAGAGGGGATGTGGTTAATGCACACAAATATCTCAAAGAGCTGTCAAGAGGATGGTGCCAGACTCTTTTTCAATGGTGCCCAGTGATGGGACAAGGAGCAATGGCCATAAACTAAAACATAAGAAGTTCCTCAACATGAGGAAGAACAGCACTGCAACAGCTGCCCAGGGAGGTCGTGGAGTCTCCCTCTCTGGAGACATTCCAAACCCATTTGGATGCATTCCTATGTAACCTGCCCAGGTGACCCTGCCTTGGCAGGGGGCTTGGACTGGATGATCTCCAGAGGTCCCTTCCAACCCTAGCAATCCTGTGATTCTGTGAAAGAGAACTGCCTTCTTTTTAATTTATTCTGGTGCATGTCACTGGAGAGGGTTGGACACCTCTCTCTTCCCTCAATTTGAAGTCAGAGTGACGGCTAGTCAATTAAGGTGCCCTCTTACATGAATAAAATAATCAGAATTCGCCACGAGAATGTTGCCTTTAGAAATGGTTAAAACCATATTTGATTCTTTGTGTTGTATAGCCTTTTCCTGCTGTGAGATGTACTAATATAATTTACAAAATCTCATGTAAACCCCCACAATGTTACAAGGTAAATAGTTAAAGAGAAAACATGAAATGTACCAGGTTCCCTAATATATGTTGTGTCCTAATCAGGAGAAGATCTTTTAATGGAAGATCTTTTATTGTCTTGTTTTGATTTCTAAGAGGACTTTCCTTCAGTGTTAGATTCACAGAAATCTTTTCTTCTTTTTTTCTTTTTTTTTTTTTTTTTTAAAGTAATTAATAATGGAGCAGGCTTTTAGTATCTACCCAGGAAGGTAAAAAACCCTTAATCACAGTAACATCATTAGTGCTTTCAAGCATTTAATTTTGATGCTTGACAAAGCGCATAGCCATTGATAAGAACAAATAAGTGTTGTGTGCAATTGTGGGAATAAAGAAAAGCATGAAAACCCCTAAGCTTCAAGTAATTAAATTTAAATATGTTATTTGAATTTAGCTGAGATAATGTACAAACTGTGGGTATATTTTTCAGACAGTGAAAGACCCCTTGAGTAAACATGATCCATTTAAATTCAAATCATGGGGAGTGGAAAGTAAACCCTGCTGTGGGTAAGAAGGCATCTTCAATAAAACACTGGGCATTGTGTATCTTTGATATCTGAGTACTCATGTGTTGTAGTTTTATAAAGGGCTGTTTTCACTCGTGGATGCCTACATGCCAGAGACTTTATTGCATCTATTTATTTCCTGGTTTTTTCCTCTTTCCATTCCTCCCCACCACCCCTCCTAATTTGAACCAGTAATGAAAAACTGACACTCTGTCTCTGCCATCCTTTAAAGTGCCTCAAAACTGCTACAATTCAGCACTCACTAGCCTTGGGATATGGCTTTATGGCATTTGGGTGAAGTTTTTGTAGTACATCTGTGCTCTTTCTCTCTCTGTAGGCCGCAAGCTCAGAACTTAGGTAATAAAACTACTAGTAGGTGTTTAATGGCAGGTTATTGAGGAAGTAGATGAAAGAAAATTGCAACATTCACATCAGTAGGGAGTGGGGTTTTTAAGGGAGAGGAACTGCTGAGCTTTGAACTCAGGAAAGTTACACTTGATGCTTTTGTTCAAGTGGGGGACCCCTTTTTAGACACCAGAATACCTCATTCTGTGAAATGGGCTGTTCTGGTAGGATTGGTGCTTGGTATGTGCAGCCTGTGCACGTGTGGCAGAAAGTTTGCAGTTGTAAGCAGTGATGATTGAGAAACAAGTCATTGCTTAGTGCTCCTTTCCAAAAATCAGGGAGCAGGGTGGAGGAAGGTGCAAAAACTGAAAGAAAAAGTGATGTCCTGCTCCCTTCCGTAAGTTTCATGGGGTCTTACTGTGCGCATCTTAATTGTGTACGTTATTGTTTTTGGTCAAGCTGTCCTCAATGTGTTTTATGTAGGAATGTGTGTATCTAATGAACAGTTAGCCCACGCACATAGAAGAGAATATTCTGTCTTTTATTCTGTTTGTGATCAAAGCATCATTTTACAACCTGTTCCATGTTTATCTTCACATCATCCCTAAGAGGCATTTTCAAGGCAAAAGGGAGAAGAACAAAGAACGTAAATATTTTGCACAAGCTGGCTCAGAAGGCGGTGTCTGCTGACTGCAGTGCCGTGTTGAGGTGGCAGTGCTGATGTTCTCTTTGTCCTGGGCAGTCCTGACCAGACTCTTGGGCCCTTTGGTAATACCTGTGCAAGGAGAAACTGTTGTTCTTGCAGGAGTCCAGACTTTCAGGTCAGATGGTGGATCCAGAAAAACAAGGAAGCAAATAAAGCTGATTTGTAGGGCTGCTTGCAGAAATAAAAGAGAAGTGGTAACTGAGGATTGTGGGATAACTGCAGTACTCCCTGTGGATACTGAGCCCAGTTCCTCAAGGTCCTCAGAGTTTCAGCTCACCATCCTATTGCATAGACCATTGTAGGTCTGTGCTGCAGAAATGTCACTCCTGGAGAGCCACTTGCAATTCTGGTCCTCCTTCCTATAGCTGGACTTCAGCATTCTTAGGATTTCTGTCCAGCATATGGAGAGGCAGGATGTACAGTCAGACCAAAGTCAGAAGCAAATGCAGGACAAAAGGAAATACTAAAAGTTAAGGGGGATTAATTTGCATATAAAGGGCAGCAATGAAAAAACAGGACCATTCTTAAAATTGTGAGAAGTAACAAAGGAATTGATGTACAAGCCGTCTTTATGTCCTGGAGGCCAGGAGTGTGTTGTTTATTCCAGTATGGGGTAGTGCCTGAGATCAGCTGTCCATTTTTGGGAGACATGAGAAAGCACTTGTTAAGCTGTGTAAAGCTAAGCATCTCTCACAAAAAGGCTTAGTTAATATAAATTCTTCTGCTGCAAATAGCCATTTTACAGCAGAGCAGAAATGTGTTTTCATACAGCACTTACCAGCCCGATATTGAAGGACTCACTAAATTCCAATATAGATACCTGCCGAAATGAAATGGAAAACCAAGGAGGTTAAAGAGAGGAGAAAGGAAAGAAAGTGAACTTTCTCTCTACAATTGTTGAGGTCAGACCAGCATAAGTGACAGATTCTCAGTAAAAAGAATTGCTTGTCTGCCCTGCATGAGGCACCGATTAACTAAGCAGATTTCTCTTCGCTTGGTTTATCAGTAATGGCGCGTGCGTGTGTGTTTTAGGGTAACAAATCTGATTTCTAATTTATTAGCTGAGCAGTATTCGTATTGCAGAGGGGAATTAAAAGAAGGTTTGATTCTCTGCTGAGGAAGTGTGAGGTTATTAAGCAGGTTTGCAGTCTTGCCACAGATATAATTTGATGGAGCACACCTGGATCCTCCCTGTTGGCTGTGTTTATAGTCTCCTCTGTCATTCAGTATTTGCCTTTGCCTGTGAGAGACAGACAAGGAAAAAAGAGATAAAGGTTCTGGAGGCATTTCTAACAGAGATGCCAAACTGTCAAATAGTAAATCGGGAAGCAGCTCCCTGATGGTTTCACATCAAGAGGAGACACCCTTTTGTGACTGCGGTGTCTACCGGTTATTTTCACTTCCATCAGAACTGTCTGATATGGTCAAGTAGGTTTGAGGCTTTCAACATTCAATTTTCCTTTCATTTATAGTGACTGTTTTATTTATTTGTCTTTCTTGGTAGTTTTCAAGGATACCTGTTTCAAGGATACTTTTAACTTTATAACATTTTCATGGATCGTCATCCCAAAGTTAAAGGTAGAAAAAGAAACAAAAAGAAAGGGGAATGGGGAAAAAAGAGCAGCTACAGCATCAGGGGACAAAAGAAGAAATATATTCAATTTAGGAAGACCTCTAATCTCTGGTTATACAGGACAGCTTTGTTAGATAAGATTAAAAATTTCATGAATGTCCCTTTTTATCCCTGGAGACTCCGCCATTTATACCAGCTATTGTCAGCATCAAAAGAGCTTGATAACAGCTGGCTAGAGACGTGACCACACAGCAACACAACAGCAAGAAAGGGGCAGCCGGGTTCATAAATCTTCAGAAAACCCATTCCCCAGCGCAGCCATGAATCTGCTGCTATCACAGGCGAAGGGAGAAGGCATTGTCCTCCAGCCAGTCAGAAACCTGAACTTCAGCATTAGCAGGGGCTCTTTAGACAGTGCTCAGTGCACAAAGAGATGTTTTCCATTATCTTCGTTGCAGCCCTTATTACTGACACAGATACAGTTTAAAGGATCTTGGAGTTTAGCTTGTTGCTAGGTAGAGTTTTCCCAAAAATGCTGCAGCCCTTCCCCTTGGCGGTGCAGTCCTGCTCTGTCTATTCATGGCATCAATGCAGCGCCCCATGGGACAGGGTCGGGTGATGCCATTTTGGCGCACCATGGACCAGGCTCTGGTAGGTTTTGGCTGAGAAGGAGCTACCAAAGCCAGAACCTGGCCCTTGGCCGTTTTCGAGAGATGGCTCACAGATTTGGGCGTAAGCAGGGCAAGTTATGAGGCACAAATTTTGGCTCAGACTCTCGAAATACAAGTTTCCTGGTTTTAATGGGAGGACCCAAATTCATATGTATTCAGCTTTATTCTGGCCTTGCTTAATTCAGTGGCAATATTTTCTCAGCTTTAGAGTAAACCATATTGGAACCTCAGGAACTTCATAGTTCCTGCAAAGTAAATAGCTAATGAAATAACATCAGTTAATTGTAGATGGAAGAAGAGAATCACTGTGGACCAAAATGACACAGGAATAAAATAAGAGATCCTTCCAGTACCTTGATCGCTTATGGAGATTTTCATTATGAACATTGCAGTATTTAGACAACTGTGTTGTTACTTCAAAACTCACCTATCTAGTATTGTCCAGAATCCAAAACCAATTCTTAGAGATGATTAAATATAATTTTATTAGAGAAAACAGGAAAAATACTTTGCTTCTATTTTCCCCTCACCCCTACCCCCCCAAGAAAAACACAGTTTCTGAAAGTGCTCATGTTGTGAAAGGTACAATTAAAAATACATGTTCCTCATTAAAACTAAATTGTTGCTTATAATGTTTTGTTTTTTTTCCCTTCTGGCAGCTCCGTCCCCAATTGCACTGATCCAGGCTAAAGAGATAACAAGACACAGCGTTGCCCTGGCTTGGCTGGAGCCTGACAGGCCAAATGGAGTCATCCTGGAGTACGAAGTCAAATACTATGAAAAGGTACTGCTCGAAAATGGACAAGCAAAGGAGATTGCTTGGGGTTTCGGCAGAGCTTTTTTCCTTCATTCCACTGCAGTTTTTTTCCAGATAGATTTCCATCATTTGAAATCAAATAGATTCAGTTTAATAAAATCCAATTAAGGATTTCATGCACTTGAATGGTTGCTTGAAAGAGTAAGACGCATAGGCTGTTTCAGCAGTATGGTAGGAGTTTATTTTGTTATTTCTTTCCTACCTAGGAACTGAGCTTTTATAGCAATCACATTTATAATGAGAGTTAATAATGTTGGGCAGAAGTGAAACATTAGCTCTACTTCATAGACAGAAGTATAATAATGAAGTATGTAACAGAGTCATAATAATAAGATCTGTTTGCTGACAGCTTCTGCTTAGAGTGGTAGTGTGGACTGGTGGCTTTTAATAGAGAATAAGGAAAGAAAATTAGATTCTTCATACTTTCCAAGTTAGAAGGCAGTGTTGTTCCTTCAAGTAACTTCTCAAGCAGGGATTTATGAAAAGAGCCATTTTCTTTGAAGGCTCTGCAAAAATGAACAATTACCTGCTCCTGCTTGTGTGTGCTGTCTCTCACATGCACACGCATATTTCTAATTTTTTTTTATAAAGAAAGTCACTTACTTGCTTTTCACGTACAGAAAAAGACATCTGATTTTCAGGGAAGCTAGACTGCTACATTTTCTGATACATTTTCCAGCCAAAAATAGAACAGTTTTTAATGAAGGGCTTTCTGAAAGACATTTTTTAAGTCTTTTATTTTTCTAAATATTTTTATCATTTTTTGGTATGGCTTCTGGCTGGTAGGAAGAAAAAGAGAGTGCCAGCATATGTGTGTAAAATGTGCTTGTTCATCAAGAGGATCCTATTTGAATGCTTGGCTGTTTTCCAAAGGTTTTCATTGTGTGATTTCTTAAATAATCAGTGATATATGAGCATCATACCTACCACCTCATCCTCCTTTTTTGGCTTGCTCAGAGCTCCATGCAGCACACAGTGCTGGGGGGATTGAGCAAGGCCAGCAGCAGGAGCCCTCAGGATGTATTTTGAGAATTCCATTACCGTTACTCATCCTCTTTCATCAGGACAGTTTTGGCAGGGCAGTTCGGTTCCAGGTTCAGGGTGCAGGGAGTCATTTTCACTCAGCATTTTCACTCCATGTTCTCGTGTTGTTAGGACCAGAACGAGCGCAGCTATCGCATCGTGAAGACGGCCTCCAGGAACACCGACATCAAAGGGCTCAATCCCCTGACCTCCTACGTGTTCCACGTGCGGGCCAGGACAGCAGCAGGCTATGGGGACTTCAGTGGGCCCTTCGAGTTCACAACCAACACAGGTATTCCTGTACAGATGTGCTGTATTCTGGATTCTAGCAATGACAGCACTTCGCTGTGGCATAAGGAAACATGCACCCCATAAACGATTGGGAGCCATTGATGCTTAAGAGATTTTGTTTCTGGTAAATGTAGATGGTTGCATATTTCTGGAATATTTTCTTTCAAGGAGAATATAACCCTGTTGCTGCTCTTTACGAGCTATTGACATAGATTCCCACTGAATTCTTCTGCTTCTCCTGGAGCAGAGAGTGCAGATGTAACTGGGAGTTTCCTTTTGGATGTTTAGACTGTGGTGTGTCTGCTCTGAGAAAATGTTCCTCCATGTTATTCCATGGCCACATGGCTGTTAGTGATGCCATGAATCTGACCCAAGATGTCTCTTGGGGTATGCTGTATTCTGGATTCTAGCAATGACAGCACTTCACTGGGGCATAAGGACATGTGCACTCCATAAACGCTTGGAAGCGATTGATGCTTGAGAGATTTTGTTTCCTGTGAATGTAGACATTTGCACGTTTCTGGAATATTTTGTTTCAAGGAGAATAGTATCCTATCACTCCCCTTTACAAGCTGTTGGCATAGATCAGTTAAGTGTCATACATCAGCTCCCTTATTTGCACTTTTCCTTAGACAGGCGTATAAAGACAAGAATGCTCAAACTATGTTGTCAGTAGAAAGTTTCACTTTGTTAAAGGAAACATGCAAATTTAGCCCCCAAAATGTTTGCTTTTTGGTGGCTGAAAGGCACTGTGACCAAGCCTATTTTATTTTGACCATACAGGTCTCCTTAAATCAAGTTAAGGTCATGCCAGTTAGTGGCAATATCATTCAGGATGTTAACAGCTGAAAACAATCCATCAGGAGGAGGGTAGACATTTTAAAATAACTTACTCTCCTAGTGTCAGTTGGGGGGTGATCATCTGGCCCCACTGAGAGAAAGTGGAGGAGGAAAGAAGTATGGAAAGCAATTAGAAAGGCAAAAAAATTTAGTCGTTGTATCCTCTGAGCAGCACTGGAGGGGAGAAGGAGAGGGAGTCCTTGTTCCTGGTGAACTGCAGTTCCCCAAATCATTATCAGACATCAGGTCTTCAGCTCGTTAGCACCCTGTTGGAAAATTGCGTCAAATGACTGTATAATAAAGGCCTGAAAGTAGATTTGAGTGCTACTCTAAACTGCCTTCACAAGCCAGAAAGCTCGCTGAGTGCTACCTAGGTTGATTTTTTGAGGCTGTCTGACACTAATGCTCCCTTTTCTGTTTCCAGTTCCTTCCCCCATCATTGGCGATGGTACCAATCCCACAGTGCTGCTTGTTTCAGTGGCTGGCAGTGTTGTTCTTGTGGTCATTCTCATTGCAGCCTTTGTCATCAGCAGGAGGTAAGAACTTAAGCTTCTCTCTCCCTCTCCCTCTTTCATCAGGGAGCTTTTTGTCTCCTCCAAACAAAGCTAAATTCTTTGATTAGCATCATAAACAGTACATTTGCATTACAAGCCTTCTCCCATGTAGCTTTGATCTTCTCAACATTAGTACCAAGCAGCATGTGATGTAATGGCAATAGTTCCAGCTCTATTTGCCCTTCAAATGCAAAGCTGATTCCAATAACTGGCATTGAGAAGCAAGCCAGCTAGAGATTTGTTGGTTAGTGTAATTTGAAGTTAAGTTTAACGGGTATGGGTACAGTAGATTTTCTTGGACTGACTCCTGATAGACAGGGAATAAACAACAGCACTTTTGTCAACTAAGCCATCAGACTGCTAGGCCGGTGATTTTTGTGTTAGTCCATGAGTCTGCATTAGTGTTTTGGGTGAGTCTTTCCTGTGTGAGGGGATATCACTGTGAAATGGAAACTGAAGTCATTCAGCATCAGATGCAGTAACACAGTAGAACTGGATCGATGGTTATTTCATCGATGCAGCCCCATAATCTTCTACCAAGGGCTTGTTCATTCACCCAGTTTCAACCCAGGCATCAGGAACAATCCTGTGAGTGGGAGGACAGTGTAGCAGAAACACAGTGTGAGTGTTTCTGTCTTCCTCTTTGTGTTCAGTCCCATTTAAAAAGATCAGCATGATCTTGCTTCAGTGTAATTTTGAGATAAAACTGGTTGTATCATTACTGCTTCTGAAGCCTGGGATCTGAGGGATGCACATTTTGTCAGTCTCTGTTGGTCAGTTTAGTGGCATTGGCTGTAAATGCGCTCAAACTCTTCCTCATTTGCTCTCTTTAAATTGTCCTAGAGAGCAGTTAAGTGACTATGATTGTAAAATCTGGAAAGTAGACATGCATTGTGATCGCTTTCTGTGGGTGTTCAACTCAAAGTCTCCATGCCAGCAAGAGGAAAGAAGAGCAGAACATATGAAAATGTGATGTGGAGAGACAGGTTTATTAAAAGCCATTGCAACAGAAAGTAGCATCACTGAGCTTGATGACTTAATCTCCTCTCTGCTTTTATTGATCACTTTATTATTTAAGGTAGGATTGATAGCAGGATACATTGGATTTCTAATTATGAGTCGCCGCCTTGGAGAATTGAGCCTGTCGAGCTGCTTTGAGATGATTCCTTCCACTCCTCCCCCTATAAAAAATGTCTCTTCCCAAGGCTGATAAACACTGCTCGGTGATTGGCCCTCAATGGATCACTCTTTAGAAAATGAACTGTCAACCCCTTGCCCTGGTATTGATTGTCGTTAGGATCGGCCATAAAGCTGTCAGAGGAGAGGCTGCCTGGAGCCAGGTACTGACAGACCTGCTGGGCTCAGACAGGTCTGCTCAGGGCTGTCTGCTCACTTATCTGTGCCCAGAGTGTGCAGCTCACACAAAGGCCCCGCAGAGCAGGTGGGCAGCAGGGACAAAAGCCTGGCCCAGGCTCTGGTGGCAGTGGAGATAAAAGCGTCCTGGTGGCCGTGGGCTCAGGGATGTCCCGTGGCTCCGCACTGGGAGCGCTCAGAGAGGCTGTGGAAGAGGAAAGACAGAGCAAGATGAATGAAATACTGGTGAAACTGCTCTGTGCATACTAATGCACGGTGCCTTTCTAATTAATAGCCCTCAATACACAGCTCTCCAGTAGCTGGAAGTAGCTCTCAATAAACAGAATCTACTTTAATATTCGCTGTTGCTCTAATGATTTTAACCGCTATCACAATGTCATTCAGAGGTGTGGGCTTTGGGGATCTTTCACAATGTTACTACGCCAGCAGAAGTTAATAGCAAAATAATTATACTTTGTTCCAAAATTACTTCAGATGAGAAGAAGCTTTTCTGTCCATACAGTCCCCATGAGAAGGTTTTGTAATCTAGCCATGACCTAAAAGTCATATTTGTGCAATCAAACCTGTGCCTGGCCTGCAGACACGGCCTCTCTGCATCCATGAGCCAAATGTGGGAACAGGGCATATGCTGTGGGTGCCCACTTTTGAACACCGGGTTATTACTGGTAATTTAGCATCACATTTTTTTCAAGACATTGTTCAAATCCCAAAATTCATCTTTACAGCAGAATCAGTCAAAGGACTTTGCCTTCAGGCAGCTCAAGCTGTTTGTTTCTGTCCTTCAACGTGAGAACCAATCTGCCTAATGCTCGTTTAAACTTCCCGAGGTTGAATGGGCACATCCATGGAGCAGCAGGCAGGAGATGGCGTGGGTGTTCCTAAACCCTGCTCAGCGGGAATGCTGAGGGAAATTACAGCATCTCTAAATGAGTTGTAAAGGATTGAGGGAAGTGTGGAACAGAGAGACACACCTTCCAAAAGGGCTTGTGTGCAGTAAGATGGTATGACCGAATCCTCTGCTCATCTGGAAGTTTCTCTCCGAAATTCTTGCAGCTGATAAATTGATTTATCCTTGCTCTGCTGACATGTTTGCCCACCTTGTGCCGGTGGTGTTGGAGCAGGTGCTCTGCCAGCCTGGTGCCTGAGCCCCCCCAGCCCCTCTTTGTGTGGAAGGAGGAGCTGGGAGCAGGAGCACAGCACCGGGTCCTGCTGTTTCACCTCAGTGCCTGCTAATTCCCCCCGCTGTTAGCCCCTCTTCATCACCAGCCCCACCTGTAGCTCTGCCTGTCTCTGACCCCTGCAGTTCCTGAAAGCCTCTGTGTTCTTTTCCTGAAGGCCAGCGACTTAATCTCCACTGCCAAAATCCCTGTAATTAGGGGATTCAGGTCTATGACAAAGGCTCCCTTCTGCCGCTCAGGTGAGCTGCCCCAGAGGCAGCCCCAGCCTCTGTGCCCCGTGGCGTGGGGCTCCTGGGCTGCTCTCCAGGACAATGGCACGCAGCAGTGTCCTGCCCAGAGCCAGGCACGAGAGGTCAACAGGTGACACGGGGAGAAGTGGAAGTAGGTAGTTAGTTTGGAAGGTATTATTTAAACTTAATAAGCTACAATTATATTGCCTGAACAGTAATCCCTTTGTTTACCTTCGCTTTTTGCATGTCTTTGGGTTTTAGTGGGGGAAGGTTATTTTTTAATCTGTTGTTAGGGTGCTTGTACTTTTTAAAAATAAGATAAAGAGAATTTTTTTTCATACTTAAAATGCTTTCATGCAAAGTATGTTTGCGTTTTGTGTTTCCCATCTGTGCCTGAACATTAATAAAATGAATTGAAGGGTCCTGATTAAAATGCAGAATCTTTTTTTTCCCCTTCTTTTCTTTCCTCTGAGAGAAGTTGTATAATACCTGAAACCATCTCTGCAGTCCCCTTAGCTGACCTGGTCCTGTGTGGCACTGGGTGAAATTTGTTGTGCCTCTTCCATATCAGTTCAGCAGCTGGGAGCAGAACTTTGTTCCATTATTTAGCTCAGCTCTGCTATACCAGTGCTGTAAGTTCTGGAGCAAAAAAATTGTTTAAATGGATGTTTGGATCCAGTGTGGATGTTAATAATGCTCTTCTCATGATTGGAGCCATTTGTATTTAAGTTACTTGCATCAAGAAGAGTGCTTTATGGTTGGATGTGTACCTGCTTTTTCTGTCTGAACCCAAGTCCTCTCAATGTTGGGAGCTGTGACACTTGGTTCAAAGATCAGATTGTCTTCACATGCCAAACAGGATTTTTTTCCTTCTGTTTCATGGTTAATTTATATTTTTTTATGTGTTGTATGAGGCAGCAGTAGGACTGCAGAGGCAAAGGCTGGAGATGGCCTCCCAGCTGGCAGCAGTGGGAAGCTGCCATTCCCCACAGGGCAGGTGCAGAGTGGGAAGTGAGATGCTTTTTGCTAAGGGGCCGAGGGGTTTTGCTGACAGGAGAGGTATGCTAAGACTCAGGGAGATTTGCAGCAAGTAAGGCTCTCTGTTATGTCTTTTCTTCCTGTTACCTGTTAGTTTTTTGACCCCTTTTAATTCACATCTTATAGGTCTTTGTCACACCTGCTCCCATTTCCCTCTTCTCCTTGTTCACCATTTTCAGCCTTTCAACCCAGTCTCACCCCAGCGTCCCTGGCAGGCCTGGCTGTCTCCTGCCCCACTCCAGGCAGTGGCTGCACACTGCTGCCAGTGCCAGCCTTGCCTCCTGTTCTCCAGGACTGGTTTTTCCTTCTGCCTTCCTTCTTCTCTCCACCCCAGCCTCTTGCCAGCCACCTCTCCTGGGCCTGACACACTGGGAAACTCGGACTTTGTAGGAAGAGGCAAACGGAGAGTAAGCAGCAGGAAGCCCTTCTCTTCAGCAGTGCCTGTTCTTTTGCTTGGTTCTGAACATTCAGGGATGGATGGATAAAAGCCCAAATGAATTCTCTATATCTACACACCACTGGATGCTGGGCAACTTCAAATCCCTACACATCTGGCTGAGCTGACTCCTCAATATCCTCCCTAACACAGTAACTTCTTGTGTTAGGTTTTTGTAGTGCTACTTGTCCATTGATGCTTACAGCTGAACTAATTAAATACATAACTAGATTGCAATATCACAGGTGTAGGTGTAGAAGTAGCAATCTATAGAATTAACATACTCTGCCACGTTATTGTCTCCAACTCAGAGTTAGTGGGGGAGCTCTGCCATCAGGAGTTCTTCAGCCCCTTCAATTAAGCAGTGATTAAAAGAATAAGCAAAATCCTTGGGATCTTCATTTTTGGTGGTCAGGGTTGGTGGTTTTTCTTTTTTTTTATCTGCTGAGATCCTGATTTCTGTGTTAAGAGATTGTTTCCAGTTTTAAATTTGCAGTTAAACAACTGTATTGATGTTGGCATTTGCCTAATTACGTTTGAAAAACAATCTACCAAAACACCTCCATTGTAGCATTTAAATTCCTGTGTGGTAGGGCTAAAAAAGCAATTTGGCCCCTCAATTGCAAATATAAGTTTGAATCAAAAGCAGCCGAAACATGAACTTTTTTTTCTTTCTTTAAACGCTGAGATGCAAATAGATTTGTGTTTCCTGTGATGCTCTGTTGATGCCAATAACACGCAGAGGAGTGTGAGGATCCTCCTGCCCTGCCTGTGTGTTGTGTCACGGCTGTGGCAGTGCCAGCAGCTCAAGTCTCTGCAGGTCAGGACGAGCTTGTTTGAGAGTAAAATCCTTATTTTGAGCTCACATGCTGTGTTTTGTTCTGACAGGCGCAGTAAGTACAGCAAAGCAAAGCAAGAGGCAGATGAGGAGAAACATTTGAACCAAGGTAAAAGTCCCTGGTACTTCAGGGTTTTGGGTTGGGTTGTAAAACATGGCTCATGTTGTGATGCTTGGGAGATAAGGGATCGCATTCCTCTTGAGGCGAATATGTTTCTGGTTTCCTCTCTTGCAAACATCCTGCTTCCAAATTAATTTGCTTTAGTAGCAGGGAAAACAGAAGTATATGGGTAAAATGTTTTGAGGGTACAGGCAGCAGGAGGAAAGTTTATCAAATTTTTCCATTGTTCCTTGCCACTGAAAGACACCTGTTCTTGGCCACTTGATAACTAGGCAGGATTTTTCCCCACAATGCTCTCTGTTTCTGAATGGGCCAGAGGTAATCCTGCAGGAAAGAGAATGGGGTCTTTGCTGATTTTTTTCCATCACTGATTCCTATTGTTACTCCCATGTACCAAACCCAGGACCTGAGCTCAGAATTTCCTGGCTCCTATAGGGAAAAAGGGATGTGTTTTAGGTCTCACAGGTCCATAACAGGCTATTGTTGTGTTAGTAATGGCAGTGATTTGTGAAGCTCATTAATTGGCAAAAGCCTGATTCCTTACATCAATATTGGGAAATATTCAATGTTTACACTTTAAAATATTGCACTGGGGGGAAAAATACTTAAGTCCTTCCTGCCTTCATCAGTCATTCCTGGCTTACAGTACATTTTTATTGTACACTCTCTTTGCTGTTGTATATCATTAAGGCTTCAGTCTCATATGTTCTGTGTTCAGCAGCATGTAGATCAGTGACTTCAAATAAAACATTTCTGCCTTGCAGGTGTTAGAACATATGTGGATCCTTTTACATATGAGGATCCAAACCAAGCTGTGAGGGAATTTGCCAAAGAAATTGATGCCTCCTGCATAAAGATTGAAAAAGTTATTGGTGTGGGTAAGTGCCAGAACTTTTGCATTTTTTTCTGTAAATATACTTTTAAATTTGCTTTTAAGGGATGTGTGATCCTATGATTTTTGTATGACAGTTCTCCCAAATGTACTGACAAAACAGTTTGACAACACAAGTGCATGCTTCATGTTCATGACCATGGATTCTTGTGCCTTTTTCTTTCAGGGGAGTTTGGTGAAGTGTGCAGTGGACGTCTCAAAGTGCCCGGAAAAAGAGAGATCTGTGTTGCTATCAAGACTCTAAAAGCTGGTTACACTGATAAACAAAGGAGAGACTTCCTGAGTGAGGCCAGTATCATGGGACAATTTGACCACCCCAATATCATCCACTTGGAAGGTGTAGTTACTAAATGTAAGTAGGTCATTTTCATGACAAGTCCAATTTGGGAATCACTGAGAAATTAAGTCTGTGTGGTGTGTGCTTACTTTTTTTTTTCCTTCTTACCCTTTTTCCCGTAAAATGACAGATGGAACAGATCCACTGATAGCTAATAGGAGGAAATCAGTGCAGGACAAGTCATTAATCTTGTTGTCAGCTATAAATGGGTTTACGGTTTCAACTGATACTCTATCTGTAGGCAGCTTGTACAAGATTTTGTAGAGGGAATTAATACTGCAGGGGTTGGGCTTTTTTTTTTATCCCTTCTTGCTATGCCAAGCAGGCATCTTTCACGTCTTTGCTAGACTGAGATGATTGTTACAGGATAGGCAAAAGCAGATGGTGAGCAAAGAATTCAAAATGATTGGGGGAAAAATACCAAAACAAAACTACACAGTCATATGTTTAAAGCACAAAGCACAGATGTAAGGAGCAGGCCTTTGAAATGAAGTAGGCTATTTTAGTGTGAAACCTGCTTATTTGTTTTCTCTGATTTACAGGTGTGCTAATTTCACTGTAGAATATACCTGGCTGATCTTTTTGCTTGGTTGGTTTGGGGTTTTTTAAGTCTGTCAGAGTTCCCCGTGCCTTAGAGAGGGTGGCAGTGCTTGCTGGGTGCTGTCTGTAGGCTAGAGCTCAAAATGCACCTGTGAGCCAGCACTGCTTGGGTCTGACCTGATAAGGTGCCACTGCCATGGTGTAGGGATTGTCTCTGCTCCTGCTGCCCTGGGTAGCATCTTGGCAAAGCCTGGCACTGACTGCCAGTCCTCAAAGACCCTTTGGGTGTCAGGGCTCATGCTCAGGGTAGCATGGAAAGCAGACAGTGATCTTGTGAGCTGCTGTCAAAGAGTGGAATTTGTGAAGCTCACCTGCAGCATGATGAACATGAATGCAGGGTATTAATAGTGGGAGCAATTAAAATTTGAGATGGATGTAAAGTTTAAAAGTAAAATATTACTAGAAGAACAAAGTGCCTCTCAGAGAGTTATCAAAACCATCAGTTCCACTGTAAAACTCTGTCCCTCTTGAATGTCAGTGAGAGCTGATATTTACTCTGCCACTTTTGTTTCTGGAAATCTTACCCCTGCTCATTTGTGGTGCTGTCTCCTGGTCTGCCTTCTCTCAACAGTTGAAAATGGCTCATACAGTGTGTGGCAGTTTGCTTTTAAAGGTAAATAGCAGTTTGGACTAATGTTGGCCATCCTTTACTGAGAGCCTCCCTCAAAACTAAAATTAAAATAAAGTGCTCTGTTTAAATCTGGAGGGCCTGAGTGTCTGTCTCTGTGATTATTGTAACAAAGGGGAGGAGGGCTGTGATCAGGCCACAATGTTTGCCCCAGACAGTGATTCTTTTAGCACCTCCTTAAAAGTACGGCAACAGGGGAATCTTTGTGTTGAAATCCCACTGTGGCTGGAAGCCCCTGAGCTCTTACAGCTCCAGCACTTATAAATGACCGTATTTGCATAATGCCGTTGTCAGTGAATTAAAATGATTTGGAATTTTCACCAAGGAGGTGGCGGCCTGACCCGGGAGTGCTCCATTCCTGGCTCCCCGTAAGTGATGCTCCAGCAGCAGCCTGGCTCCGTTACCTCCGAGCTGGGCTCCTGGGGAAACTGGGCTACTTAAGAACACATTTATCTCAATTTCTCCATAGGTTTTCTGAATGCTGTGATAAATGAATGCATTTAATAAACTGAAAATTAAAATGTGAGATAAATAGTGGTATAGATGGGGGTTGAGAGAGGCAGCAAAAAACCATGAATAAATTATTGGCTGCTAGTCAAGTACTTTAATAATTGACTTGCTGATGGTAACTTCTCCCTCCTCTCCCTATCCCCCCTCCCCTGCCAAAGAAGTGCCTGAGTAATGAAATTGCATGTTAATGCACTGAAAGTCTCCCTTTTTCCCCCTTCTACGTTGACATAGTATCTTTTGATTGAGGAAGGTTAATTAATACTCATTTAGCTGTATTTGTTCAGTGGAAGGGTTGCTGTCACAGTTGCAAAGGATAAATGAAACAGTGCCATATGCAGATTTGGTTGAAGTTTTTCCTCTTTTTACCAAAGAATGCTTGCAAAGGTGAATTAGAGGGAGGATGATGTTTTCTCACACTCTTTTACTGAAGGATGTGCTCAGCCAAGGTCACTAAGCCCTTCATCCAGAGCACTTTGCTTTATGCTTCTCTGCAGCATTCAATAATGGCATTTCACAGGCATGCCAGCTTGCATGGGTCCAAAACAGGGGGAGTTTGGATGTCAGCAGGGAAGGGAAGTAAAGCAGGAGTAGCAAAAAAGGTCTGCAAAGGATAGGTTGGGACCGGAAAGGTGAGATAAGTAATGATGAGTGAAATAAGTGATGTATTGCACATAGATGTTGGCCTAAGTGAAATGTGGTAAAATGTTCTCACAGTCAGTCCCTATAGCATATGGTTTTCTAATTAAAAGAAGGTTACTTCAGAACCAGAAATCCCTGACAAATGAAGAGAAAAGCATCTTGGTGAAAGATGCACTGAGGTAGAAATTATTAGGGGAACTTTAAATGTTGCAGCATTTCACGGTAGGGTAATTTTTAGAGATGGTTGTTCTGGAGCAGATTCTTGCTGGTGACAGAAGCAGGAAAGAATTAAGTAGTTGTGATACCTCTCATGCCAAGACACAGCTATCTATGGTCTGGGTGACCTGGCCATTGAAGCCTTCTTTCCCTGTAATATTCCTTTATTCAGAGCTGCTCCAGGAAGCAAAAGTTGGCTTTTTCTGGGACAATAAATAAATTGTCCTAAATCTTCCTAAATCATGTATTTAGGAAGAAACCTCCACAGTTCCTGTAGGTAAAGCATGAGAGGAAGGATTGCCATACAGAGAGCACTGATTGTCTCAGGTGCTCATCCTAACAGTGTTCATCTTGGGACTGGACTTTTGCCATTTGACCTTTGATAAATCACTTCTGTACTTCTCCCATTGCTCACTTTTGAGGTGTTATTAGACCTATTTCTACAAATACTTGTATGCCAAATATGCAGTAGGATCTAACTCCATGAAATAATTAGTGTTCATTGTATGTACCTAAATGTTTTCAGTTTCAGAACTGCATGACTTTTATAAAACTTCTAAAGACAACACCAAATGTTATTTTTGTGTATTTTCTGTTGTTTTGGGCAGGAGAGTGCCTAGAAAGCATCTCCCTGTCAGTAACATTGCATTGGCCCCCGTTGCAGCGTGGTGAGCTGGGTGCTGCTGAGCACCGTGCCCCACGTGTGACACAGGGCACTGGATCACTCAGCCCCTGGTTGACTTCAGGAGGCAAATGGCTTTGGCTCATTTATAAATAATGAGAGACACAGAATATAAATTCGGGACAGAGAAGGTTGAGAGGAACAGCCTGTGTTTTTTATTCTTGAATCCAGTTGTCTTGGAATACCTTGTGGCTCCTGGCAGCTTCTGACTCGCCTAAAGCGTTGATCTTTGAAGAAAAGGCAGGGAGACCAAAGTATTCAGAAATTCCATTTTTCTACTCTGCGAGCAATTTAATTACACTAAAGATTTTTGTCAGGTTTGGACAGATCTTTGTTTCTTAGTTCTCAATTATCAATTCATATATTCCTTAGAGAACAGGAGCCACTTTAGTTAAAGACCTTGTCAATGAATCAACCAAAGGGTTAACCTTCCAGATGGGCCCTTTAAATGTTTCTGTCCTATAATATTTCATCCCTTGCTCCCCACAGCTGAGGCATAAGCTTGGTGCTTTTCAAATTAAATTAGATTGTGTAAGCCAGGTGTCTTGGCAGTAAAATCATGTGCAAGCCATTTTTATCCCATTAACATTGGTGTTCATCAAGGAATTGTGTTTTTCTTTCTGTGCACTCTAGGTAAACCAGTAATGATCATAACTGAGTACATGGAGAATGGCTCCTTGGATGCCTTCCTCAGGGTAGGTGATTTCTTCAAAAGCTAAGGAGATTTTATACTGGGAGATACTTTTTTGGTTTTATTTCTTCTTTTTTTTCAGAAAGACGCTGAAACTTGTGCAGTTTTAAATAAATTATGTTTGTACTTGGAAAATTCTGTTTTCTGGTGTTGCTTCTATCGAAAACCAGAATGAATATAAAATGGAAGAATATGGAGTAAATTAATTTTAAAAATAGCAGGATCTTAAATAATCCATGTTTAATGTGAACAGTTCTGACTTGCTCCATTTTTTAAAGCATTGCAGTGCTGTAGGCTCATTAAAATCAGATTCATTGCAAACTGGATACTGCATCACTGAAAGCTGTGACAGAAAACCTCTGGGTTTTTGATTTACTGGTGAATTACAGACACTGGTCAGGAGAGTGAGGAAATAACATTGCATTTTATTTGAGAGAAGACGAGAATCCACCGCTCTTCTCTTCACCAATTCAGCAGTGGCAATAATGCAGCTTTTAGCTTAATGCTCTGTGATTTTGCTCCGTTCCCCACATGCAGAAGAACGATGGCAGATTCACAGTCATCCAGCTGGTGGGGATGCTCCGTGGCATCGGCTCTGGGATGAAGTACCTGTCTGACATGAGCTACGTGCACCGGGATCTCGCTGCTCGCAACATCCTGGTCAACAGCAACCTGGTCTGCAAAGTGTCTGATTTCGGCATGTCCCGGGTCCTGGAGGATGACCCTGAGGCAGCTTACACCACACGGGTAAGGAGGGAAGGAAAATGGCCATGTTGTCGTGCCTGCATGTTGGTTTTGTCTGACTGTGTGGGAGGTGGCAGTGGTTTGTTTTAAAATAGTCTCAGTCACAAGTGAAAACCTAAATCACAACCTAAAAGTAAACATTGGCCCAGACTCCATAGCTCCTATAAATTGATGTGCTGCTACTGCTACAGCAGTGGCCACAGCAGTATTTCTTCTCTGAGGATGTGACCCACATATTCCTCTTGTTCCTTCGTCATGGCAGAGCACGTGACAGGAATCTGATGCCAGAAATTAGAGCCTGGACTTGTGTTCCTTCTGATATCTACAAACATGGTTTCCAAGTGGTTGGACCTACTCACATTTGATACAGCAGATGTAGACACACCACAAAAAAAAAAAAAAAAAGATAAATCCACTTTTGCCCATCCCAGTCATAATTTTGACCTAAATAGTTTGGGCTGGGAAAAGTGTTAGGCCTGCATTCCCATTTTTTGTTTCTCTCCCCTTTTATCTATATTTCAGCATCCCACTGTTAGGTAATTTTGCTGAAGCCGTTTTAATATGCTGCACATGGAGTAGGGCTAATGCAAGTAGCCACAAAACACTTCTGGACACAAAACAACATCCCAGCCATTACCAGCCTTTGTACCAATACCTCTGATATCAACATGCTCATAAAGAAAAAAAGTCAGTTTGTAAAGTCTCCTTTTTTAATTGCTTATTTTCTTCATTTTAAAATATCTGCCATTCTCCATCTGTTCTCCCTAGTGCTGAGTTTGTTTGCAGCACTCAGATCTTGCCGTTTAATCCCAACACTCATCCTTTAATGGATTCACAGCTCATTACAGGGAAGGATAGACTCATGTAGTATTAAATACTGGCCAGCCTTGGTATCTCTCACTCATAAGGGTGGTGAGTGGAAGGAGCAGAAGCAGAGGTCTGAAGAGCTGTGTTCAGGGAAATCAGAGTTTAGACAAGCACACAAGGGCAAGACAGAAATGACTGAAAAGCTTCTCGTTGAATTTAGCAAGCGGAGATATGGTATTGTTGGCTCTCAGCAGTAAACTAGAGAGAATCAATGACATTTGCTTTACAGTCATTGTCTTCATTTGGTATCAGTAATGAAGGATCAGGAAAATTTGGATTAACTCCACTGTGCTGAAGCAGCTAAATATAAAGAGCTTATTGACAATTTTTAGAATGACAACCATGTATAAACAATGTTGGTGCATCTGTGTCTGAAAGGAGCAATAAAGCTTTTGCATAACCAGAGAGGATGCAATAGAAAGCGATTTTTAAAGCAACCTTTTTTAAGAGAATGATGTGTTCTGCTCCTGTTAGCAGCTTATTAAAATGAGAGCATCCTATAGTCACACAAGGCACATATTGCCACAACCTGATTCACAAAGGGTGAAGCAGCCAGGAGAAGGACCCCTTTTGATTTCCCTTGGCTTTGGAACCAGTCCATATTAAACACTTGAGAGATATAGTAGAACAATATACCATTAAGTATGCACACACTGCACTCAGTTATGGATAAAAGCTATCTAGGAGATGGCTGGGAAAAAAAACTACCAAAAGAAACTTAATCAAAAACGCATAAAAGCAAATGAAAAAAAACCTAAAACCTTTGTTCAGCTTAAGTCATTCCCCAGATGGAACTGCAGGAAACCAAAAGCTCAATTAAAAACACCTTGCATATTAGCATAAACAAAAGGAGAAATCTCTGGCCTGGGATCACTCAGCTAAGGCAAAATCAGATAAACAGGATGGAGTGAGTTCCTTTTTAAACAGTGTAGGACCTCAGTGGCCCAAATCAGATGCCCAAGTGTTTTTATTTGTTTAAAAAGAAGTGTCATAAGAAGAGGCAGCTTTCTCCAACAGGTATCAAAAGCAGCCTTTTACCATGGTCTGGTGTTGAACTCCTCCCCCAGGGTCTGGGAGAGCCCAGAGGCTTGCTTGCCCTCTCACATCTCTGGTAGGAATTGGGATATTGCCCATGGGAAACACCACTGTATTCATAAATCTTCCCAGTTTATCCTGTCTTTATTTTACCTTTTTGAAAAGCAAAACGTTTATAATCCCATTTTTCTGAAACAGGCCAAACAGGTCAGACAGGCAAGCAAGGAAATAGTAATTAACAGCATGTACTTATTTGTTTTGTCAACTAAATCTCTAATATATACTTTGTAAAACCCCTGGCTTGTTCTCAGGCTTCAGCATAGCCCTAAGCCGAGATCTCTTGGAGGGCTGATAAAAATACATTTAACAATTTACTGGTTCGCCTCCTTGTGACTAAAGAAAACAGATGGGCAGCATTGCCTCCTGGTCGGATCTGACAGCTTTATGGCAAGCAGCAGAGAAAGCGGATGCCTTTTTTAGGAAGGATTCTGGAGTCGTGCACAAAAAACCATTTTGTGTTTGGGATGTGTGGAACGGTGTGAGCCACGCACGCTGCCGGGTCAGTGACTCACCAGGCTGTGGTTCCTTTTCCTGCTGGCAGGGGGGCAAGATCCCCATCAGGTGGACGGCTCCGGAGGCCATCGCCTACCGCAAATTCACCTCGGCCAGCGACGTGTGGAGCTACGGCATCGTCATGTGGGAAGTGATGTCCTACGGGGAGAGACCTTACTGGGACATGTCCAACCAAGACGTGAGTCTCCTATGGAGCTTCCTCTGCGTTTTCTCTCCCTTCCCCCCTCCCCATGCCTTTGGCTTTGCCCTTAGGGGCCTGGTGATGTGTTTCTGTGGCATTTGCTATGTGGTTATAAAATGTTTATTCCAGGTTTTTAGAAGGATATCATGGGTGGTAGACTGCTGTTTTCTTAGGAAACATCTCTGGAACTAAGATTCCTTGAATACTTCAAGCTTTGTCTGAGGTCATGGAATAGGGGATGACCTATGATGACCATGACCATGATTCCTGGTGCATGGGGTTTCTTTGGTTTGGTTTTTTTGATTAAAAAAAATAAGCAATTAAAGAAAAATGGAGGAAAGGGAAACTAATATAGTTAAACTGTCAGATCATAATACTGTCAAGAGAAGGAAGGTTTGAATGTTCATATTAAATCTTGAGTTTATCAATTGTCTTTAAGAGAAAAATGCTTGAATTTAATTTGGCTTCCTATTGGTAGTTAATTCTTGAAGCTCCACTATGCTTGTAACTCTTCCAGGTGATTTTATTTCTTGTAGGATATCTAAATCAACACATAGGCCATCCAATTCTGATTATCAGTCAGAGCATCCTTGTGACAATGGCATAATTGCCCCCTGAGGGCATTAAAAAGCAGCTTTTGTAAATGACCATTCTTAAATTATGCATGTCCTGTTTAACCGTACCATCTGGACTACTTCAGTGTGTTCCAAGAGGGACTGTGCACAATGGCTGCTGTTCCAGAAGAGTATTTAATAATAATGCTAATAAGAGCTTTGGCTAATAGAATTTTTATTAAATGAAAAAAAAAAAAATCCCAGTGAAAATGAGGCCTAGATTACCCGTAATTCTTCTCCTAGGGGATTTTCAAGCATATAAAGGAAGAAGAAAATGGTAATCTGAATATATGGCCATGGGAGTGGTTAAGGCATTTTACAAGTCATCTGCTTTCTTCTGTGGAGCTGAACGTTTTCAAAGAACGTCTAGATGCGGATGGCATTTAATCTAAATGGGGGATATAATTTTAATTTCCTTCTGATGTGAAATGTCTCTTCTGGCACCCAATCTTGCCTTCCTTTTGCTAACAGGAAGTCATCAAGACTTAGCAAGAAAATAAAACGCCAGATGTGTCTCAGTTATATCAGGCATGTCTGCACAGCACAGTGGAGCTCACTGCAACAAACAGAGCTGTTTTTATTGGAGCTGTTTATGTTAGGCTGGTGTTCACTGCGACTGTGCACTGCTAGACCATGTTGAAAAGCTGGCTTGAGCAAGACAGGGAAAGCCAATATTACTGTCTCTGCACACTCTTCACAGTACGTGGCACAGAGGTGCCTTTTTTTCTCCTTAACGATGGCAAGAGCAGTGCTTCTCACTACAGAGCAGGAGTGGATTTCAAATTATACTCAGTGTCTGTTGGATCAAGAGAAATCAAAATGATCTTCATGCTTTCTGGAGTAGTGAGAGCCACTTTGTTTGTGGTCACTGAATAGCTGCTAATAATGCAAGCATATCCCTCACCTTGTCCTCCCAGTGGATTTTAGCCGCTAATTGGACAAGTCCAGAAGGAGGGAATTTAGTGCAACTCAGTCTCTGAGCACTCCTGGTCTCTAGGCTCATGGTGAATCCTGCCAGCAATGTCATATCGATTAATTCAGATCTGAAGGCTCCTGGGTCATGTCCCTGTCATGTCAGAATTGAGTGCTGGTCATGTCCCATTCTCCTGAGGGAGCTAAGAGGCCATTAGAGCCTCTGGAGTGCTTTTTGGAGGGTTTGAAGTGACTTCAGTCCAAGTTTCTCTGGATTCTGTTAAATATTAAATACATACTTAAGCTGTGTTGGATTTCTGCATTTCTTGGCTCAGGGTGTAGAGCAGTGAGAGGCCAGGTTCTCTGCAAGGCCTGTGTTACTGACAGACATGAGCTGGCCCAGGGGGAAGGGGGTGATCTACTCTACCTTAAAAATGATGGGGCAAATACAGTCTCAGTTTATTGTACCCAAAACAAACAGATGGTGAAGAGTTGCTCTAGAGCTGTTGCTTCTCCAGCCCGCTGTCCAGCAAGGACAGTAGCTTATTTCTAACCAGAGCTATTCTGTCATCCCTGTATCCCTTGTGCTTTTTTGTGACACATTGCCTTGCCGTATCTGATACCTGCTTTGGATGCTGTACCCTTTTAGTTTTGAATTGCTGAGCAGAAATGACAGTTCTGAGACCACCAACTGCCTGAGTGCAGTTTTCCATGTTGTATCACTTAACTGTGGGCTTGTCACCATAATCTGGATGGCCCTAGGATAAACGGTGCTCAGCTGGTGGATGTGAGCCGTGTCCGATGTTCTCTAATGTGTTCCTAATTGTGCCATTTGCAGGTGATTAAAGCCATTGAGGAAGGGTACCGGCTGCCCCCGCCCATGGACTGCCCCATCGCCCTGCACCAGCTGATGCTGGACTGCTGGCAGAAGGAGCGTAGCGACCGGCCCAAATTCGGACAGATCGTCAACATGCTGGACAAGCTCATCCGCAACCCCAACAGCCTGAAGAGGACGGGCAGCGAGAGCTCCAGGTCAGCTGTGCTCTGGGATGCTCTGTGACGGTGACATACGAGGGAAGCAGTGCAGCTGGCAGGCGCAGCTGCAGGTGACACAGCTCTGCAGGAGACACAGCTCTGCAGGTGACACAGCTCTGCAGGTGACACAGCTCCTGCACAGCAGCCGCTGCCCCGCGGGCCAGCACAGGGCTCTGCTGGCTCCGTGTGGCCCCAGGGGCAGCCAGCCCCACCAGGAGGAAAGTGCAGTGAGCAGAGCTGCTGCTGGATCACACCAGCGCTGGGCAGGTTTACAGCACAGCCTTAAGCACAGCCTGACGCAGGCAAGCGCTGTTGGAAGGCAAAGTTTGCTGCATTTTTCCCCTTCTCGCCCCTGGTGAAAGGCCTTGGACGGGTAGGGTCACCTCAATCAGTGCAGCTAGCAGCAGTGATGTGGTTTTCTGCAGGAAAAGCACATCATCAAGTTTTATAAACCCTAGATTTGTGTAGGATTTGCAAATGAGCATTATGGCATTACAGCCAACGCCTCGCGGGCATTGGGAAGGTGTGGATTAATTTTTATGTGAATTTGAATTTAATTTTGTGGAAAGCCAGTTTCATGTCTCCACCGATCCTGCATTACATTTGTTTTGTTTGCTAAGCATGGCGTACCTGGTACGTGCAAGAGAAGTGCAGCAGGAAGGAAACTCCCAGAGTTGTAGGGTAAAACCAAAATATCTTTGTTGGGACAGATCAGCAGTTTGTTTAAGCTGATGAAACACTGCTGAAGTAATAGGAGCATTAGTAATCTACACCAGCTTTGGTCTGTTTTTTTCAAATGTCTGCTTTGTCAGGTAGGTTTGCTTACAGCAAATATGGAAAAAAAGCTTAAAAGAAACGAGGAAGATAATAGGAAAATGTTTTTTTAGTAGGAGGGAAGGTACAAAAGTATGCATTAGGCAATGCAAAATTATGTTTTTGAATCAGTAAAGGAGTAGCAGAGGTTCTGTCTCAGCCTCCAACAGAACATCCTTTTTTAAACTTGTAAACTTTAAACTTTGTGAGTCTTGCTTACAATGTGTGTCACCAGAAGAGGGATCATTAACCCTGTGAGGCCACTATCACTGCATCTTCCAGATTGCCCTGATTGCATTGGGAGCCTGGCAAAAATGTATCCTCCCTTGAGTCTTAAATAATTTACGTGGTGAGAATCACAATATGATTTGCTGTGATAATTTGATTGAAGAATCACAGTATGAGCTCCTCCATTTTGCTTTCTTTTCAATTTACAGTGCTCTTCGAAAACATGTAGATTTTACAATAGTTTGATAGCATATTCAAGGTCACTCTGTGTGTGTGTGTAAGTTAACAGTCTATCCAAGGTCATTTCATGTTCATGGCTGTTTATAAATATTTTTCTTGTCTTCAGAATATGAATTTCAAATATGCATAAAACATTATTAATATATGACTTTATACATGAAGCATAATTATATATAAATAGGTTGCTATCATCGGTCTTGTGTTAGATAGAGCAGTAAAAGGGTTGAACCAAGTATTACCAGCGTGTACTCAGTGCCTCAGGCAAGACCTAAGCATGCTATTGCACACCTAGTCTTTGATGATGTGCATTTTCAAATGAATTGCTAAATGATAATTGTTTTGATTAGATAGATAACAGTAATTTATAATGCTTTAATGAAACTGTGACTTATGATATACATGAAATAATAAATGCAATATTAATAAGAGAAGAAAATGTTGTAAAAATAATTATTGGCAAAACCGTGCACGGGAAAATGAGAAGCACATTCCACTGTGCAAACAAAGATCAAAGCTGGTGTGATCCCCGCCACTCCTGGCACACACTCCGGCCAGGAATGGATTGATTAAAGAGGGGATTAACTCCCTGCTGTCCTGAGTTTGATTGAATGCACTGAGCAGACCTGGCTACGAACAGGAGTTATCTAAACCCGCCCTGAGTTTTACCCTCCAAACCGGTCTGGCAGGGTGTGGGCTCCCAGTTCTTTGCACATACTTCAGTAGCGTTTCTATAGCTGCTGAGCTGAGGCCTGACACATGCAGGGTTGGCAAGGTCTGGCATTGCTGCCTGTGAGATACAGACCCAGCAGCCTCAATGCCTTCCAGCATTGCCATCTTCTTTGTTTTGGGGAGTAAAAGCATTTTCTGAACTTGGTTGCGTCTGAGGTGGACATTGTAAGCGGCATTGTGGTTCAAATTAGATCTCAAACCAAAACCAGAAACCTCAGGTCAAATTAGTTCTTAGCAAAATTTGGCCAATTGCTTTGCTTTTAGTTCAGTTTCGTGCATTGATTGGAGCTGATGTGCGGAGCCACCAGTTTGGGTGGGCACAGCCTCTTGCCCTTGCTTTCCCTCATCATTGAGGGTAATTGTTGCTGAGACCAAACTTCGGTTTGTGGTTCATGATCCGGCTGACACCATTTCTCTGTCCTTTCACTGTTTGGCATCCAGGCCTAGCACAGCCCTGCTGGATCCCAGCTCCCCTGAGTTCTCGGCGGTTGTTTCTGTCAGTGACTGGCTGCAAGCCATGAAAATGGAGCGATACAAGGATAACTTCACAGCTGCTGGCTATACCACCCTAGAGGCTGTGGTGCATATGAACCAGGAGTAAGTACTCAGCGATATAACAAAAAAACTGGTAAATCTGGATTTAATCAGCCTCTTTTGCTTTGTGCTGCATATCATTACAGTCATTAAAGGAATGGAATGCCTTTCATTTGGATGGAGGATAACTTTAAAATGCCTCCACAATGCCTCCACTTATTTAATTAAACATTTCTGTACATCTGCCTCGCTTTTGCTAATGCTGCTTGTGGTTGACTCTTAATATTTTTCTCCACACCAGCATCTGATCCACAGTTCTCAGCCCCTTGTTCTTCTCTTGCTTTCCCCAGGGACCTGGCCAGGATTGGGATCACGGCCCTGGCACACCAGAACAAGATCCTGAGTAGCGTCCAAGCGATGCGCACCCAAATGCAACAGATGCACGGCAGGATGGTTCCCGTCTGAGCCAGCACTGAATAAACTCAAAACTCTTGAAATTAGTTTACCTCATCCATGCACTTTAATTGAAGAACTGCACTTTTTTTACTTCGTCTCCTCGCCCGTCGAAATAAAGATCTGCAGCATTGCTTGATGTACAGATTGCGGAAGCCGAGCGTGTGTGTTGGGAGGGGGGCCTCCAGAAATGACAAGCTGTCATTTTAAACCAGACCTGGAACAAATTGTTTCTTGGAACATACTTCTCTGTTGATCAACGATATGTAAAATACATGTATCTATATAAATATAAAGTCACATTCAAGTTTTGATGCTATGTTTGCTGCCAGATACTGTGCTTAAAAAACAACAGCGTTCCTTTCCTTCTCCCTGTGACCCGTAGGATTACAAGCATAGTGTTTTATTTGTGGGTGAAACCACCATTGTGCATCTTTCACTGGAATGAAGAACCTGCCCTGGGATATTTTTTGCAGACTTGATGCATCGCTAACACCTTACAGAAACCTCAGTGAGAATATCGTATGGCTAATCAGTGCCTGCCAGTTAGTGATCTACCCTTTTATGGGCTTGAGACATGAAGTGACCCACCTTGTGGATGGATTACTGGGCAAAACTGGACTTCTGGGGAGGTTCTTGGCTGTTGTGCCGTGTGAAGCCTACCATTGAAAGACATTTGTGACCATCTTGCCAGTATCCAGCTGTGACAATCGTGGCTGTGGAGCTTTCAGACTTCTTTTCTCTTTCAAGAAACTATTCCCTTTGCCTCACGGAAGGTCAGTGGAAGTACAGTGTCCAACATGTTCGTGGTGCTTTATTTTGTAAACTGTGCTGGGATTTCATCGTTGTTGGGGGAAAATAAAAAATGCTGTGGTATGTTTTATTTGGGGTTCCCAACTGGTTTGTAAGAACTTGTGCTGGTTTCCCAGACTGATTGCTGAACCTTTCCCATTGTTCACCTTATTTGATGACAGTGAAAATTGCACTATCTCAAATCGCTCTCAAGCTGTTGCCTGTTAAGGGTGTGCAGACGAGGTGTAGGAGTGTCTTGGGGCTCAGCTCAGGGCTGAGACCTTTACCCCACTTCACAATGAGAGCAGTTGGGATGCTTTTGTGTTTTGGATGGAAAAACTCAACACATATGGATCCTATAGAAATCAAGAATAACCTTGTAAAGTGCAGATACTCATAAATGCACCAAGAAGAACCAAAGACTTTTCCTGCACTCTCATGAACAGCAGTACAATATCTGCGTTTTAGAAAGATCAGTTTCAGTTGTGGCGTCAGTGGTTTTATGGGAAGGGGAGCAGAAGGAAATGGGATTGTGCCTGCAGCCTTGCTGGTTTTGTGCAGTTTGGGTGTCAGGCATGGTGGCAGCTCTGTGCAATGCAGCACTGTGACAGTTCAGGCACCGTGATCCAGCTG
The DNA here is from genome assembly GCA_013400915.1 of Pardalotus punctatus. NCBI lineage: Eukaryota > Metazoa > Chordata > Aves > Passeriformes > Pardalotidae > Pardalotus > Pardalotus punctatus. The sequence continues at coordinate 688,424 of VZTX01001913.1, read as the reverse complement.
GATCTGCTGTGGGAACCAAACCCACTTGGAAAGCAGCCCCGTAGGGTGGGTGTCAGGGATTATCAGGGCAGCTGTGGGAGTGAGTGCCAGGTGCAGACTGCACAGCTGGGGCCTGACACCCCTCTGCAGGCATGGCCAGCAAGATGGAGCATGGAAAAGCTGCCCTCTGCCTCCTCCTCTAGGGAATAGATAGAAGCTGGGTGAGTGAAAGCTTCCCCTGGGTTGCTAGATGGGGGAGACTGCTGTGGCAGTGTGCTTGTCCTCAGTACGTCACACAGGATAAAGCTTTATCCAGCAAAGCTCTGAACACAGAGGCTTGAATTTATTTATAAATAAGCTTTTATTACTCTTTTTGAACAGAGTTTGTAAGTTAGATTCCTTCAAAGTCCTTCTGAGGACCAAAGTGATGAGATGACCTTAGAAAAAAGACAAGCCACTTACTCTGTGCTGAGTAGAGGGAGGATTTTCATGACATGTCCTTTAGAACTGACATTGCATTTCAGCTGTGCCAGGCACAATGTCAAAAAGGTGAGATTTATAGTTTAATGGCACTAAGACTGGTTCTTTAGTCTATAATATTTTGGTCCTACTCCACACCTGACAGCAAATTCAGAAATGATTTAGTGGCTTTATATGTCAGACTTTTTAATAATTGAGTTTATCCTAAATCCAAAACAGTTCACTCAGTTGGACAAATCACACATACTGTATTGTCACTCACATCACTTTTTGTCACTTTTAACAATAACTTGCTGATTCTAACTACTAACTCTCCCTCACTCCCAACTTTCTCAGAGAACAACTTGTTCTGAATATGTGATGCTAAATTTGGATCCTGTCAAGTCATGACAGCTCAGTATAAACTGTTCTGCAGTATTACTTATAAAAGCTTTTCCATTTCAAGAAATTTAAGATTTCTTTAAAAAATCTACTTAAACCAGCATGTTTTAATGTCACTTTGCCAGGCAACATAAGAAGTAGTTACTCATTTTAAAGACCTGACATTTGTACTTTCGGCAGGAAAAATTCTTGCGCATCTCAAGTGCAGAGATACTTGAAGCTTCCTTGCTGTAAATCTGTTGCGTTCTGTTGAGATCATCTTTTAATCTAAAACCAAAATACACCCAGTTTTCTGGCCAGTTTGTTAAATTGCTGTCTTGGAGTCTAGTAGTGGTAATTCAAAACAGTGCAATATTTTCCACACAAAATGGAAAACTGTGTCCCTATAGAATGAAAACTGTGAAGGCAGCTCAGATGCTGGGTTTTTTCAGCCCTGCCACTGGTGGTTGTGTTTCCTGTGATAAAATATGGCCAATGAGGGGCATCCACTGGAATGTGATTTTAGAGAGAAGAGAGCAGATGGAAGAATAAAAAAGGTGGCACATGTAGCTATAGATTGATTGATTGATTACCTATCTGTATGTAAGGTATGCCATGGAAGCAAGACTTTGAAATAGTGTGAGGGAATGAAGAAGGACAGGAAAGGCAAAGGGTTCCCACCCTTTGAGCACTGCCATTTGGGCAGGTCTGGGTGTCTGGCTTGGTGCATGTGGTTTAATACATCTCATTTGGGCTCTGTTTTTGTGCAGGGAAATGGAATTTGCTTTCACGGCCTCGTAGCCCGTCCTGTTGATCCCATTGACCATGGAGGAACACAGACTAGACATGAAGCCCTCTGGATCCACGGTTGCGTATTCCATAGCCCTGATTCTGGAAAACACATGCTGAACACTCATCGGTCCCTGAAGAGAGTGTGGCTTTTACTTTCTCTTTTTTTTTTCCTGGGCCACCCACTCCGTTGTTTTTCTCCATCGAGCGATAACTAACTCGTTAAGACTCAGCACCCAGTTGTCACTTGAGGAATGTACTGTGTCAAAGTCCTACAGACTTGTGGATTTTTTTTTCCTCCTCTTCGGCTCTCTCTGCCTACATTTGGTTTTATTTATATATTTTGTTGTTGTCTCTCCTCATCCCCCTGGCTGTCACCACTGCATCCTGGACGAATGCAGGTGACAGAGCACTACACATCTTACCATGGACACCAGGCCAGGTGCCACAGCAAAGAACCCAGATCCTGTGAGCTGCCTGTGTACATTGCTGAAGTGTCATTTTACACTAAAGGTGCCATTGCAGTGATATAAATATATTTTTTTTCCTTGAATGGGTAACGGATTATTATCTCCTCCGAAAGGTGCGTATGTGTGCTCGTGTGCGTGTGTCTGCGTGTGCAAGTCACCTCGTGTGTAGAACTGCCTGTGAATGTGCCCCAAACACCTCTGAGAGAGCAGGAGTGCCCTGTCCTGTGACACCAGGCCGATAGCTCGTGTCTGAAATGGTAGCAAGAACACATACATTAAAAAAGTTTCAATTTCTGTATCTGTAAGTGTATTTTTTAGCTGCCACCCTAACGTCGTTGAGTAGTTCTGCAGCCTGAAACGGGCAGTTTCGAGTTAGTTTAGGAGTTACAGATGGCAGGATCGAAAGGGTGCTAAAGGTTTTTGTTAAGTGTTGTTTATTCGTACTAGTGCCCTGCTCCTGAGCAAGACCAACCAGTTTCTCAGTGGCAAGGTGATGGAGGCAACACCTGCATCTCCATCCACTGCTAATCCTGAACTGAATCCTTGCGTAGCCTTTTTTTCTGCAAAAATAGGATTTTAAAGACTTGTTGAATGCTAACAAATATATGCAATTCTTCCATTCACAGAAGCACCTCGCTCTGTGTGCAAGCTGTGAAACCTTGCAACGTAATAATCAAAACACTTCCCTAGTTCCAAGCACAGCTAAGGAACAAAAATACCACAAGAGCTGTAAGGTTAGGATAGTTAGCAAGAGAGTTGTGCAGTGTGTCCTGTTCCTTGTGCAGGTGACGAAGAGCAGGTGAAGTGCAGAAGACACTTGTTCCACAGCCTGAGGAGCGGTGCTGCAGCGTGCTGGCACTACCCAGGAGAGCTTTCTGTGTTTGGAGAATTCACCCCACTGTGGCGTGAGGCAGCTGCAGCGGAGCTGAGCACTCGCACGCAGGGCCACCAGGACCTGGCGTGGGGCAGGGGACGAGATCCCCACGCACTCCCTGGCTGCTGGGGCTGTTCCCTGCTCTGGGACAGGGCTCGCTCCGTGGGGCAGTCTGGACACACAGCCTGGCCCGGAGCTGTGATGTGGGGTCCCAGAGTTGCTCCTGTTTCCTCTTGTCCCTCCCTGCTGACCCTTCGTGGTCATTCTGCCTGGCAGGGAAGCAAGGGGAGCTGTGCTGAGGCCGGGCACGGCCAGGCACCAGGAGGTGCCAGCTGTGCCCGGCATGGGTGGCCACAGGTTGGGCCACCACAGGCTGGGCCACCACAGGTTGGGCCACCACAGGCTGCTCCAGATGGAGCTGGAGCAACAGGAAGGCAAGTGCCACATGGCACTGCTGCCCTTGGGGACAGGCCACCGCCACCCTGTCCCCCACGACAAGTGTGTTTAGTCATCCTGCTCACACACCACTGGTTGATGTTTGTCCGGGTTTCTTGCTGTGCTAATTTTGTGATGGATCTTATGTATTAAAAATATATATGTATAAAATACAAAAAAAAAAGCTGGTAAGTAACCAGTAAACAGGACTTAAAAAGCAGTATTTTTCTTTTATGTGACATTTTCATAACCAGAAAAAAGAAAAAATCTGAAATACTAATCAGACAAATAAAAAGAGAGTGCATTTATTTTTTTGTATCACTGCAAGTATGTTGGGATATGCAAGGACTGTGGTTAAAATTAGAATGTATGAGGCATATTATAATTTAGTTCATAATGAAAAAATCTAACAGCATTTCTTGGTTCGTGCATTTGGACGATCTCTGGGTTAGATATATAGATTTTTCTATTTTGTTTTAATTTGTAATTTTTTTCTCCCTCCGTGAATTTTAGGTACACATAACTTATGTCATTTATTTATGGTCTTTTATACCTAGTTTGTAAAATTGTAAAATAGCAAACAATGCAAACATTTGCATTTGAAAATAATAAAGTAGTTGCTGTACAAACCTGAAATGGACTATTTCTAATTATTGCATGTTTTTTTAATTTAGAGTTTATCCACAGCAGATTCAAATGGAGAATTCAGAGTAACAGTCCTGGTGTTTGCCCCAAAGGGATTTATTCTCTCCAGCAGATTTCACAGGAATGCACTCCCAGAGTTCCTTTGGGCTGCGTAGCTCCCGCGAGTACCTTAAAGCACATTGCTGTTCCTTGCTCCTGTCCTGCTGTTTGTGATGTGGGAAAGGTGCTGCAGTCAGGCTGACCCTGTTAATAATATCAGTGAGACTTCCTTGGAGACCAGCTGGTGTCCATGGCACTGTGCCTGATAAAAACCTCCAGGGCATCCTTTTTCATTTTCATGGCTGTGGTGGGCTGGGGACAGTGTCCGTCCCCTGCTCCCCAGTCTGGACCCTGCCCGAGGTCAGGTATCACCTTGGCAGAAATCCTGCACTGTCCTCTGGGCCAGCTGTCACCTCTCTGTGGAACCAAAGAAAGGATGGTGGCTCTTGGAGAAACTTTTCTAAGGTTTTGAGGTGTTTGAGGAAGATTTTGAACCAAACTGGAATTGGGAAAGATTCCAGCGATGCCAGCAGAATGGTATCGGGCAGTACTGGTCCCCAGGAGCCCTGCTGCTGGCACTGGGGGGTTGTGTTTGAAAAGCAAGTTCACCTTCTGTCGCAGGGTGAGGAATGCAGCCAGCTGGGTGTTTTTGAGGTGCCTGGATTCAGCCAGTCAGATATTAAGTGTCCTGGGAGGAAAAACAGATTCCATTTCACATCCACAAAGATGTTTTACAAATTGTTTAGTTTCATTGTGGAATGAAAGAAGAACCTTTACATCTTTTTTAAGAAACAATGGTTTCAAAATGTCTGGTGAGGGTTAAACACATGGGTCCTCTCCCTTCTTTTGCTGATTCTGTGCTTTTATTCCCTTTTAGCTCCCAAATCTGAGAAACCCTCTCAAAACTTTTTACCCCAATGGTCTCATGTACTTCCAAGTATATAGATTTTACTGAAAGATTTCCTGGCCAAAACCATATTTTTTCTCTCCCTGCCCCTCATTCTTTCCACATATTTATACAGTAGCATGAGGCAAGTGAATCTATTTACACATAAAGCCTATATATTTGCATTTCATTGGTGATTAACATCCCTGTCTTTGAGCTGAGCATGGAGTAATGCAGAAAACAGATGTGGCGGTCATCATAGACATGTCAGGAAAAACAAAATGTTTTTTGACAATAGCAAAGAAAAAAAAAGCACGTTATGCTCTAAATCAGCAACATGATTAAAACTAGAGCCGCGTTCGAGGCCTTGACCTCAGTTATTTTACCCTTTCCCTTGCAGGGAAGTACCCTTGGGCCATTGACTGATCCTCTATTGAATGGGTTACGGACCCCTGACATATCTTATTTCTGCCAGTGGCCCTGAACATAATTCTTTGTTTATAGGAGCCTCCAAGAAAGTTACATGAATATGTAGACTTTTAAAAGTAAAATTAAAACCTAAAGCATTCCATTCCAATCAGCTCAGTAAAATGTATTCTCCATGGGTGGATGGAGAGAGTAGCCACAGGAATATGCTCCATTAACTTACTTTCATACATATACATGTATTTATATAGATGGGGCAATTATACCCCAGAAATCTGCCGTGGATTACTAGCCTTTAACCAGACCAAGATAATATAAAGACCAAGATAATAGAAATCCTTGTTTTTGTAGTGCTCTTGAACTTACTCATTATTCTGTTCTATAAAATCATGTAATTAATTAAATGGGCTGAGGCATTTCGAGACATTCAGTTTTTGAAGACTATTTTTAAAATTAAAGAAACCAACCCACTGGTCAGCGGAACAAAGCCATCATGAGGAACCTAGCTCCCCTCCCATTTCTGAGAGGTAACCTGCTTCCCCCAGGGTTAATGGGTATTTATAGGTGCAGGTAGGTGCCTGCTGCCAACTTCTTAATGATGCTGCTTAGCTGGGGGGTACAGCAGCTCAGGCAATGAATTCCCACTTCCCACTTGGATTTTCACCCTTTCACTAAGCATGCTGCTGATGGAGCTCCCCAAACTCCATCGTGATCCCCCTGGGGAGGGGTTTTTCAGGAGGCAGCCATCACAGCAAGAATCCCTGTGAGATCCGAGAGGCTGGAGAGCTGCGGAGGGAGGGAGCTGCTCTGCTGCTCAGAGAGAGCTGCCTGAGGAGTGGGCACTGGAGGTGCCAGTTGTCAGTAGGTTTAAATCCAGAAATCCCTTGAGGCTTCTGGCCTCAAATTTTCAGAAGAGCTGTGGAGATCTGTGCCCTCTCATTGGCATGTGGGATCATCTGCAAACTCAATGTGTACAAATTCAGCACAGGAATGCCCAGGGAGTGCCCGATTCATCTGCTGACCACATTAACCTGTGTCTGAGACCTTACCCAGCCAGCAGATTCACAAAGTTCACGAACTATGAAAGAGCATTTACTTCCACCCTTTTGGAAAATTGTTAAAATTCTTTTGGAAAAAAATGCTTCTGCAAAAAAAAGGGTTAAAATTCAATGTTGATATTCTTCCACAGTTAAAGAGGCTGCTGGGTTGATTGAGGCAGCATAAATGAATGGCCTAGGAAAGATGACACTGACAATTTAAGGAAATAAGGATAAATGAGTTGATCAGAGCCTGCAGGTGGTATGAACTGATTTCACTGGGAGTGTCCTGACTTGCATCAGCTCAAGGATCTAGTCCTTATCTATGTGCCACATGAAACTTAGGTAATTTTGTTTGTATATTTCACCAGAAAATATATTTTAAAGTGTGGTTTGGCAATGACTCAAGCAGTGATAGCACGTTCAGGTTGGTCTTTTTGTCTGTTGATTTTTTTTATGTGGCCATTACTCATACAAATATTTGAAGTGCATATTGAATGATACAAAATAATGGTATCCAACAACAGACAGGAGGGTTTCCGTGGAGTCCTGTAACTCCTGCCTTTGTCAGCTTTTGTTTTCAGGTTCATCTTACAATGGCAGATGGGTTTTATTTGCCCAAATGGTTTGGATTGCAACACGACATCCTTGGAGACTGTTTTGTCATTTTTGCAGGCTCTCTCAGTGTTCCACTGCGGCTGCTGAAGAGGCAGGACACCTCTGTGCCTGCAGGAGCCCTGGGAATGGCAGAGCCAGGGTTCAGGGTCTCTGCAGCCCTGAATAATCTGTCTGCTGTGTTTTCAGTAGCACCAGCAGGGCAGTGTTGTTTCCAGTTTTGGAGATTCTGTCCTGCACCGTGCACTTGGAGGGTGGCTCTGGGGGAGGCAGGGAGGAGAGCCCAAGCAGTGGCTGAATATTCTGAATATTTGCAGGCAGCAGCTCCACTTTTCCAGTGCCCAGGGACGCTACTCTCTTGAGTGTAGATTCAAACAGTGCTGTCTATAAACTTTTCTTGCACAGATATTGCTTCACTTCTCACCTGCTTTTTCTTCAGACCAGGCTGCAGCCTGTTAGGAGCTACTCTTGACTTACCCAGGGTGTTGGAAGTGATTAGTTTCAGAGCCAGTTTATCATCCTGAACAGGTGGAAGAGATCATCAACAATTTTTAATCAGCTTTGAAAGTGGGTGTAGTTGATCCAAGAACAAAAAAGCATTCACCAAGCACTAAATCCAATCAACTGTGGGTGACTGATTACTTTTAGCTTTCTTAATTGATTGACTGTGGCATTTCTATGAAGGAGCTATTCTGAAACCCAAGGAAGTCCGCACAAGTGTTTCAATTCTTGGAATAACTTGCAAGTGATGTGTTAAACCTGTGTTTGCCTTCAACAGCCCTGTGAATTATAAGCCAAATATACAGATGGGTGTGCAAGAGCTCTGCTGGATTTGTGGGTGGGTTTTTTCTCTTACTTAGTAACAAACTAAATGATGGAAGGCATAGGTTTATGGATCCCTTGAAAAAAGTTTGAGGAGTTTTTCACAGTTAAAAGCTCCTGTAACCCTGCCTAGTAGCATCTAGCAATGGAGATCGAGCATCCAGCGATGTGCTCTAGGACAAATCATTAATGTCATTGTTCCTCTATTTTCAACATAATGGGACAACTGCAACTGGCAATGAATGTGCCTAATGCACAGGTATGATACAGAGCCACCTGTGAGAAGGTGACTCAGATCCAAATAAAGGTACAAGCCCTCACATCAGCTCTCAGATATGTCTGGTGATGGGTTGGGACCAGGGCTCTTGTGGGTTGATTGAGAACTTTTGAAAAAATGCTTCTTGCCCTGGGAATTTTAGCCACAAACAATCAGAGTCCCTGGGAGCACTCACCTTTCCTTTAAAAACATAGTCTTATGCCTGGGTCAACCTCTTTTCTCCAACAACTAAAAGAAATTCCTTGGGAGTATAATAAAAAAATAATATCTTTTGGTCATAAAGCAACATAAATAAGTCACATCAATCAGTTCCTGAGCTTGGCTTGAGAGTTGGGGTGGGACTGCTGATGTATTCAAATCAAAGAGATTCAGTTGGTAAAACACTTTCCCTGGGGCCACTTTTTACTTGTGAATAGTCTGGTTCAGGAAAACTACAAATACACAGCTGACACCGCATCTTTTTGCTACCCTGACTTTCAGCTGCGTTATTTTTGCTTCCAAAATGCAACCGGTTGTCTTCAACACGACCTTTGCAAGGTGTGTAAAACCAGCAGTGGTCAATGTGTATCTGGCCTTTGCTAGCTGTGCAATTATCCAAGGTGTATCCCAGCTGCTGGCATCTCTTAATGGCGGGCCACAATTACCCTGCTCCCCTGCTCTTGGCTCCCCAGCCAGCCAGCGGCTGCTTGGAAGGGGAGAAACAGCTCACTGGAGCCACTTCCCTGAGGATACAAGGTCATCTTTCCCTCTTTGGGCCGGTCTGGGGGCTGTTACGTATCAGGACATGCAAATGCTGTCCCCCATGGGAATTAATAGCTGAAGTGAATCAAGTCCTTGCTGGACTGTGCTCCCAGGCTGAACCTGGGATGCATCCAAGTCCTGTGTGTGCTGGGACGTCCCAAGGGATGATGTTCCTGGGCTCAGATGCTGCAGAGCAACCGTCCTGGTGCTTTTATGTTTTGTATCACAGCAAGCCTTTCGCTTGGCTTTGCTTGGGGAAAGCAGCAAACAACAAACAAGCATGGCTTAAATCAGAAACACCTGCAAAATTATGCAGAGTTTGTATGTTGTGTGTTTGAAATGAAAGCGGGGGCATATTTTTTTCTTGGCTTACAGTTTTGCAGTTTGTTGAAAAATTACATGGTCTCCATTCCCTCCTTCCAAAGTTAATTGTTGTCAAACACTGAGCCAACTGAAATAAGCTTTTGTTAGTCACAGTGGAGGAAGAAAAGCTGAGCAGAATCTGTGCTCTAAAAGCACAGAGGGCCAGTTCTGTGCCCAAGCTCTGGTTTGTGTAGCCTTGATCAAAGGAACCAGAGAGCAACAGACAGAGCAGGGCCTGGGCTGGGCTGGCAGCAGGGAGGAGGTGCCCTTGGCAGGTTTTACCTGACATTCTCCTCTCTCCAGAAACCTGCATGTTTTCATCACATTACCTGTTAATTACTCCCCACACTTTTACCACCAGTGCCAACAGTGAGTTCCTTCACCTGAGCTTGGGTCTCCAGTTCCCCTGTGCACTCCTTCGTGGTGCAGACAGCCTCAAGTTGAGCTTTTTCTGATGAAGTCCCGGTTTATTGGTCTTCTGATTGCTTCCTTCCTGTGTTCACCCCAAATTAATCACATTTCCTGTTCCTCAGCTCCCATTTGTGTTAGGGTTTCTTTTTTTTTCCACCATTAGGCCTCCCTTATCCCTCACTCTTGAATTTCTGCGGGTGAGGGGTTTCCCTTTTCCCAAGACCTGCATGCACTGTGATTTCCTGGAGCATCTCAGGACTGGAGAGGCTCATGCTTGTCATTATGACCCACACAGAGGGCATCACTGCTGCAGACACAGACACATTTCGGGAAAGAAATGAAAAGCAGCTCTCCTCAAATGACAGAGGAAATAAAGACAATGTGTTGCTGGGCCCTGGAACGCTTCCTCCCTTTGTTCTCTAGCAAAGCATTTGTGGAACACCAGGCACGTTCCGCTGTGTGTGGTTCGTGTCCCGAGGAGGAATTTGTCCCCGTGTGGGACTGGGGCGCTCTCTGTGCTGTTGTCAACAGACTCAGGGCTGCCCAGGCACTGCCCAGTGTCCCCATAACCCGAACAGCTCCCTAGCACCAGACAAGTCACCAGGTGATTTTTGCAATTTTAACTCATTTTCTTGCTGGAATAGAAATCTTTTTGTTCATTCATCCTTTTCCTTATTGGGTCTAATTTTATTGACTGTTGAACGGACTTCTACTAATGCTAAGCCCTTTCTGCTTGTATTAAAAAGGGATTTCCAAGGATTTATAAGCTTACCTGTTTGAATCAGAATGCCATGTTGGTTTATCTCATAATCTTTAATATCTCATTACCAGCGGGTACAGCATATGGAATCTTAAATTGAGCAACTGAAGGTCTCAGTAATGAACAAATTGTGTTCATTGTAAAGTCTGAATCTGTGCAGAAAATCCCCCCTGCCTCTGCCATAGGTAACTGCATGAGCTGCATTTGTCCCTGTAGATGCAGCGACTTACAGTGCAGCATTTACCCAGGGCAATATCAGACTGGTGGGATCAGAGCTGCCTTGCTTCATCTGCTTCATTTGCAGCCTTTTCTTTCCTCTTTGGCATCAGTGTTGTGTCCTGGGGCTTTGGTTCAAGTGGAACCCAGTTAAAGCAGCTGATTTTCAGCTCGTTTGTAGATATCTGATATCGATGGTGCCTGCTCTTTTTGTTTATGTATCATTTTGTAAACTAAATGGTATTTTAAGGGATTGCTGAAGAGCACAGCCAAGCATTCAGCTCATGAACTGTCCCCTTTGATTCATTGCTGTTTGAAATTCAGTGTGTGACTGAGCAACTGAGTTGCATGGAATCTTTTTCTTTATGTTGCCTGAATCAATCAAACTTTCGCAGTGAGAAACTGTAATTTAAAAGAAAAACACACAAAACTGAAAAACCCTATTTATATTCTGGGGCCTGGATTTTTAGGAGTGCGAAGCAGCAAAGATGGCTTAGGAAGTCAGCTGGAGTTTTCCTGGCATGAAATAGCAGAGTTAGTGCAGTTTGTCTTACAGCACTTTAGTTCAGTCCCAGCATTGTAAGCAGGTATAAATCTGAGCAGCCCTGGTGAGTGAGGAGTTTGTCTCTGCTTCAGTCGGGGCTCCAGGCTGTGAAAAGTTGGTCTGAAAGTCAGAGGCAGCTGGGACAGAGCTGCAGCCAGGCTGAGAAACAAAAGGCAGGCCAAGAAAGAGGAGGAGGAAAAAAAGGCAGAGGAAAAACTTCTAACACAAAAACATGGAAAAAAAACCACGTTACAGCTTTTTCAAAGTGGAGAATTTGCTCACTTTTCAAGTTGTCGCAATGAAAGATGAAGTCACAAATTAACACTGTTCACTTTTCTCTGATGAATTAAAATCACATACCTATGTTTATGAAGTGTCAAAAGAAAGATAATCTAAGAACATAAAGTTTGTTGTGTGTGAGTGAGTTCTGAACATGGACAATGGACCCAAGACATCCCTGGATGTGGCCTGAGGAGTGGATGTTTGTAATGCATTGCATATGTCCCTCCACGCACATCTGATCTGGGGCTGGCAGTCTGTGCTGTTATTTCACTTGATTTGTGTATTTTAAAAACCCCAGCTCCTTCCTCACTGAAGATGAGGAGATTATTTTTTATATTTGTTTTAATTGGACACAAGTAAAGCAGATTCCTGACAAAGCAAAAATCCAAACATTTTTCTTTCTGTTGCTTTTTAGAGAGCAAATATTTTTAAGGGTTTGGAGGGCTCTGCAAGTCAAATGTCAGAACTGGGATATAAGAAAAGGTGGGAGATAGAGGGGAAATTGTGATGAAAAAGAATGGCAGAGTCCTGGCTGGGGAAAACAATAATGGATATTATTGCCTTCTGGGTAGAATGAAAGGACTGAGCCCTTGGCTGGTGTTAATTGGTCCAACTCTTCTAAAGTTGGTAGAGGATTGATTCACAGCAGTTGTAATCCTCAAGTTAAATCCCAGCCCCTCTGGGAGTTTTATCATTGTCTTCAAAAGAAGAGATTGTAACCTGTGTCTTATTTTATTCAGTTACCCAGTGAATCTCTTAACAGCAAAAGAACTGGGCCCAGCCAGAACTTCCCTGGGGGAGGAGTGGGGTCAGGCTGCTTTAGGAACGAGAAATGTGGAACCAGCTCTCTGGAAAAATTGTCAAAAACCTTCCAAACAAGCCTTTGTCTAATTTTGGTAGTTGGTGTTTTTTTCCCAGCTACTATTCAAAACTGCTGAACTGCAAAATTTTCAAATCCAAGCCAGGTGAAAACTTCAGCTTTTGGCTTGTTTCCTGAGAAGAGTTTGGGTCTGTGTCCAAGCTCCAGCAATGAGTGCTGTGTTTTCCCAGGGCCACGGCAGAGAGCCGAGCTCCTGCTCACACACAGCAGCACACGCACACATCTCATTTTCGCTGCGTGCTGTGCATGGGAAGCAGGTGTTGATCCTGGCTTATCAGAGGATAAATTCAAGGAATCTTACACTACTGTAAAGTGTAAACCTGGCCAGGTGATGGGGGATGATGAGCTCTAATGGCAGGAATGACAAAAAGTACAGTCCTTGGCTGGACTAAATTTCTGCCTGGTGGAGTCCAGATTGGCCTTTGGCTGTCCCTGTGCACCACTGCTGGGATTTCAGAGATGCCACAGGCCACACCAGCCCTCAGGGACAGAAAAACTGCATAAAGATCCCGTTTTGCATATTTTGTGGGGTTTTTTTCCCATGGCTTGTAACTATTGAGCCATCAGAAATCTGCTTTTAGATTGCTATTCAGACTTGGTTTGGCAGTTTCCAGCTTAGCCTCCTAATGAGCTGTGGGGAGTTGCAACCTGTGTATGCAGAATATCGACACATTCCTAATTATCTTACTCATGTATGGTGAATTTAAGACACTAAATTCGACTTCCCTTAGGAATAAACTTGGCTCTGTTCCTCAGGCTCTGGCTGAAACAGTGCAAGGAGCATCAAAATCCCACTGTCAACACCACACAGGCACACACAAAGCCAAGACAAACTCCCTCAGAGCCCAGCACACATCCGTACACGACTGCACGGGAAACAGGCACAGAAAAGCAGTGTATACAGTGTATACATGGCTCAAAGATGAGGATATTCCTGGAGAGGACTAACTTGCTTGTGCTGAGTCTCTTTCCTGAAAATTTGTTTCTTTTTTTGTTGTTGAAAAGAAGTGACTGGATTAAAGCAAACTCTCTTTTGTTACAGAAATGTGGTCTCCTTAGGTGGCATTGGCAAAATATCTACTGTTTGGGGATGTTCTGCCCAAAAGTAGATTTAAAATTAGAATAGAAGTTTTTGGCAGGAATTCACTTGGTTTTTATGTGTTGAAAATAAACCAGAATAGTAACTGCTATGCCAGAATAGTGGTGTTTTAAAGGCTTTCATAAGGTAAAAGATAACAGAGAGAATTTTTTTGTCCTCTTGGTGTTTTCTTTGTATTTTTCCCTTTTCTGGTGAACCTTTCCCCAGAAATTGTTTCTCAGCTTTTACTCCACGCAGTTGTGGTCTTCTCAGCATTACCTTGAGTCTCTGTTTTATTTTCCCTTTGTTCCTGTACTGACTTTGTAACTAGATTTTCAATTCCTCTCTTTGTCAGATTGCTGCCAATCCCTGTAGCGCCTGAGAGCTGCAATATTTCATCCCATGATTGTTTTCTGTAATTGTATACCAAATACAGGCTGCTGTTGTGTTTGATGAGAAATGAACAGTGGTCCACAGCCATCATTATGTGAAAGCTCACTGTAGACTTCCGAATACTGGCAGCATTCTTGCAGGAGTGCAGTTAGCAGAGATGGGGGTAAGGCTCATGCCTCCCACTGTGGCTTTCCAGCTCTAGACACCTTTTTGGGCAGGGCAAGAATAGGAAGAATAGGGGAAGAATAGGAATAATATCTAACAGGAGAGCAGGATGAATAATTATGGTGGGGAGAACTTGGTTGGGGGTGTGGAGAGCAAGACTTTCCTTTTGGTCAGCTTGAAATGATGGCCTGTTTTCTCTGCCAAGCCACATCCCTTCTCCATAAAGCTCTTAGCTGTTTAGTCTGTTCTCTAACAAGCAATTGTTTTTTCTGTTTGAATGTGAAAATAAGAAATAATCAGAGAGATCAGAATTATATAATCAGATTCCACATTTTTTTTCCTTTACATGCATGGTCACAGCAACCCTAAGTTTTTGACTAGATGAGCTGAGACCCCAAAGGTGTTTTACTTGCAAATTTTATCTGGGAATTTCATTTAGGAGTTATTAGTGAAGGGCACCTTGGGGGGCGTAGCAGAACTGTCCAGGCACCGGATTAACTTTGTATTTGGAGAAGAGAGTTGAGGAGAGCTAGAACCTGGTGGGGAAGCCATTATTTAGGATTGTTTTGTAATTCAACATAAATCAGCACCATACCCTGACAGTAAATGTGGGCAACTGTGATCCAACAGCAAGACAGTTCAGGCTGCAGATGTGGGGTGGGAGCCCTTCAACATCGAATTGCCACAGACTTTAACAAGGACAAGTGAAGAGCTGGAGTCAAGAACAGCCTGGCTCAGGGATCCTTCTCCTGGCTCCTACTTAGCTCTTGAGAAATGAGGCACCAAGAGCTGTGAGCACTGCTGCAGTTATCCGTGCTGGTAAATAGCTGAAGCCCCTTTAATTCTGCCCAGCTTAGGGGGGTTAAAAATTCCATCACATCACGCCACAGCTTCCTCTTCGTGCTGCACAGGCACTCCATAAATCCACACAGCTCTCTCCCTCTTATCTGAATCGCAATGCAGTTATTAAACAAATTGTAAGTCTATTTCATATCCTTTTTACTACTTTGAAAACTGCACAATATAAGGCTTAATAAAAGCTGAATGCTCCAAAACTGCTCTTAGAACTGAAAATATGACTACATCAAAAGACTTTACAAGGGCAGGATTTTAATGGCTGAATAATACGCTGGAACAGAGCAGTAATTTCTTCTCAAATGCTGGGATGAATTATTTATGCTTTGACAACATTATGTGTCTCTAAAGCAGCTTTTAGTTATTCGCCTATTGGAGGACACAGCTGATCCTGCTGCCCACTCTTGTAATTACATTAACCTCTTGACACTACATGACAAGCTTTTCCTGTGAACTGCGATCAATAGCCCATAACTGCTACCTATTTAATACGGCCATGGTTACACTTCAGTTCAGATATAATTAGCTCTTTTCCCCCTTCCTCTTTTAACACAGTGTGGAAAAAGCCCATGTTGTTTAAATTAAAAAAGAAAAAAAATACACACAACAAAATAAAGGCTGTTAAGCCAAAGAATAAAAGCATTCAGATTGCTGAATAGGCAAGTAATATGTTCCCTGAGTTTGTTTCAGAAATGTGCAGCCCTTCCATTAGTCCACATCTGCATTTAAAAGGAACGAGAAGCCACAGTACATGAGGACTTTTAGGAACCAATTACAGAAGTGTTGGTACAGGTGGACAAGGCTGTGACATGATACAGTTGAAGCACTCACTGATAATGAGATAAAGGAGCTTCATTTCCTCTTTGTTTCCACCTAACTTGCATATGTCACTGCCTACCACCGGAGCTACGTTGTCTCAGGGGTATATTTTGGTTCAGAGAAATACATATAGGTTTGAAATGAAAATGTTTGACTAATTGTGTTAACACTTTTAGACAAGTAACACTTTCTTGGAGCTAATCATTTTGCTGTTATGGACTATTTGAACAGACTAATGAAAACAATATGAAAGAGATTGATTTTCATCTTGATGTAATAGAAATTACACGTCCAGGGGCCTTTAAAATACCTTTTCATTCCTTGATCTATAGGTAGGTGGCTGTGCTCAGGCCATTGGTCCACACAACACTGCTCTAGTTGTAATTTAAAAGTTTATATTCTCTACTCCAAAGAATCCTTTACATTTTCCTGTGCTACTTGGCAAAATGGCCTTCAGGAACTAAAGAGCTTTTGTGGGTTTTTTTGATTATGTTTCTTGGTTGGTGGGTTGAGCACTTTGTGCTGCTGCTCATTTTAACAGAAGAGGATAAACGCTTGTAATTAAGTTTTATAACTTTTTAAAAATAGGTTGTTTGCAAGAGTTGTATTCTTTCAATCAAGATCCAAAGAAATCAAGCTGATGAGCTTCTTTCCAGATCCTTCAAGGAACTTCCAACCAGGCTTACACCAAGAACAATTATTGCTAGCAAAACATAACAAGGCAATATTGGTAGTGAAAGAACCTGAATAGTTTCTCTAATCAGAAACCTCTCTCTAGATCCATGAACCCTCTCAGTTTGGATGCCTCTATGTTTTTTAGGAACCTCATTCAAATTTCAACCTTTTTGGAGTTAGATGCTTAAATTGATGTAACACCCGAGTCTTAGGACTTGCTTCCTTTCTCTGAAATTACTGCAAAATATTCTTGCTTGACTTCATTGGCAGGAAGTGGTTTTTTGTTTTTTGGTTTTTTTTTTGTAAGCCTACCTGTTGTGACAAGTTTTTTAAAATGCTAAAATTACAGACTCTAACTTCAGCTTGTAAGTAGTTATTCCCTAACCTTCAGCTTATAAGCAGTTATCATCTAAAGAAAATACATTCACTTGTAGTAAAAAAGAATAGTTTTTGTTTGGTGGTGTTTCTGTACTTTACTGACACAGGTGGTGCCACGGATTGTGGAGAGGCCTCCTGACCCTGACCGTGCCTTGCTGTCACCGAAACGGAACCCAAACTGCTCTGTGGCTTTGATTCTCTGGAATAAGGGTGAGGTTTGATGATTAACAATATGGAGTCCCAGGAAGGCTTACCTTGGCTTAGTAAATATTATATTTCCTATTTCAAGACTATAACAAAGCCATGTTTTGCCCTGCCCTCAAAAGCTCAGAATAGAATAATAGATATGAAAGCGTATTTCTGCTATAAAAACTTCCTTATCAGTGTGTGCAGTTGCTATCTGGACACATTTTTTTTTCAACATAGGTTAACAGAATATTTTATACCCTTCTAAATGAAGAGTAATAGCCCTGTTTGACATGGTAACTAGCTGCTCCTGGGGATAGCACTGGAGTAATCAACCATAAGGCAGAGATTCCAAGGAAGCTCTGAAACGCCTTCCCATTTCTCCCAAGAGACAAAAAGCAAGAAAGTGAAGAGCTGAATAAGCAGTTAATAATATATAATGAGTTAGAAGTTTAACGCTTATGATGATTCATAATTATAAGAAACCAGTTTGTCAATTCATGAATTCAAGACAAGCTTGTTTTCCTGCACGCTGCCTATTGCCACTCGCTGTAGCTGTGAGGTGTTGTACTGCCTTTCAACAGAGCTTCATTTTTGGAGACATTTTTTCTTTCCTTCAGCATGTCTGTCAAGTAAGCAAAGGGTTTGGCTAGGTTTACTATTCCTCCTCAAATTAAAAAAAAAAAGGGGGAAAAAAAAAGGATGCTAGTCAGATTTTCTAAGATATTTTTGGTAACAGAATTTCCCTCTCACAGATTTGTTGATCCCAGTAGCTGACAAGGTGTGTTAAAGCAAGTTCTTATAAAACTGCTGTCCTAAGAAAAATGATAGATTATCTGCTTCTCTGCAGAAGGCAGACATCCTCTTTTTATGACTTCTGAGTGCGTCAGATGTTCTCAAATGTGAACCTCTTGTAGCCTCGACAGTGCAGAGAATAGGGTGAAGGAGACAGAGGTAAAGGGCCTGAGGGGAGGGCAGGGAAAGGAGAAGGAGGAGGAAGGCTGGTTCTCAGAGCAGGGCAGAAGCAAACCAAACACCACAGCAGCTGGATTGGTCAGTCTGAGACACTGACATTTGACTTTTGACACTGGCAAGTGAGAAAAGGGTCATTTATCAGCTTACTGACTTCCACAATTAACAACCTCTCTGCCCCAGATGGAAACAGGGATAATTTTCTTACTATTTTTATAGGTTAGTTCTCATAAGATGTTGGAAGATCTTGGTCTTTCTTTGAGGTTCCCCTTGTGTTATTTGACGTCAGTTACAGTGTCCTACCAAAGAACCTTTCATCTATTTAGACAAAGGGGAATGTTTTGTTATTCCCAGTTTACAAAGTGGGAATTGAGGCAAACTGAGAGGCAGATATTTTATTAAAGGTCACTCAGACAGTATGTAACAAAGCCAGGAGCAGAAGTCAGATCTTCAGAATCACAAACCTGTTCTTTAATGGCAAGGATATCTTTCCTTCTGCATTTTTACGTTTGGAATAGGCTGAGAAACTCTTCCTGACTGTAGATTTGTTTAATGGTATTACAAGATTAACACTCGTCATCTGGCTGGAATTTTCACTAACAACTCATATCACTTTGTGTTTATTTAATATGAGATAACCTTTCATTTTGCTGCCGGCAAATATTTCATTTCAGAGATACTAAGCTGACTAAACTTACAACTTGCATGAGCGATATGGAATTTGAAGTTAAACAGCAGACTGTTTGTTATATTTATAACTGATAGCAAAAGGGATTTCAGCTCATAATTAAAAATAAAAAAATCAGGAGCTTGTCAGCATTAAAGTGAGGGAAGTCCACACTGGGAAATGCACAGCATAGCTGAAGTATTTATGCACCTATTTGTTTTCTTGCACACCCATGTGATTAATCCGTGTGCTATCAGCTGGGCTCCCAAACAATGATTTCCTCAGCTCTTATTGCGCAGAGCAAGGCAGGGCATGAAAGGAGAGAGCTGCTTCATTTTTCCTGGGCCTCTCTTTGTGCTGCAGCACCAGGCAGAGTCTGGATTGTTATGAGCAGGGTGTTTCTCATCCTGCCAGGCCTTTTCCTACAGCCCCTGCCAATTTGGCCTCACAGCAGGGTACGCTGGTCTTTGAAGGCTGAACAAGCTGAGAATGTGGTTTTGATTCCTATCTTTAAGCAGATTTGGCACCTTCATCTGACGTGGGGAAGGGGAAATGAAAATCCAGCCTGGAATCACCTGTATGGCAATGCAAAGCACTCCTGTGAGGCTGGCAAGACACAGAACTGAAGGGTACATCCTGAACGTAGGCACGAGTCCATTAGAGACAACATTACCCCAGTTTGGGAGCTTCTCTTCCAGAGGACACTGGTGCATTCTTTCCTCAGATGGGAGGGGTCAGACACCTACTAAAGGCACCTGAATGAATAAAATGTGTGAGTGTTTCACTGAGCTAACACTGGAAGTCACAGAAAAAGACATTTACCCTCTTGTGGGTAACCCACCCGTTTGTCCATACATTATTTAACAATGGTCACCTAAGAATGGCAAGCAAGGGGTATCTCATGTCCCCTTTGAGATGTCCCAGGAATAGTATTCCATTACAGCATATAGTATCCATAATGGCTTGAGAGATACATTCTCTGTATCCAGTGTCCATTTTAAATAGGGAAGGAGAAAAATGGTAATGTGATCACACTATCCATAGGCTGGGAGTTGGGATACAGCTGGGCTGCTTCTGTTGAAAGAAAAGCCTCAAATCTAGCAGAACAATTTGCTTCCAAATTTATTTTTCAGTTGCATTATTCCAGTTTGTTTGGGGTTTTTTTTTTATGCTTTAAAGGAGGATTTCAGCTGCTGCATAGCAGCTGTCTGCAGCAAGTAAATTTTGAAGTCCTCCAGCTTGTTGAGGTAAGCAGAGCACAGGCTCTGAAGAGAAAAAAACTGGAAACCTGGGCCCTGCATTTGGGTATGTTTGAGCTGCCTTCACCCAGGGCAGGTCCAGCCCTGCTCCTGTAGCCAGGGCAGGAAGCAAAGCCAGAGGGAGAGAGCTGCAGGATCCCTGCAATGCCAGGGAGGGGAAAGAAGCTGCTGAGCATCCCTGTGCTCCTTGGCATGATGGCACCAGGCTGGGCATCCCTTGAATGGAAATTTCCCCTGGCTTGGAAATCTCCCTGTGGGACTGCCTGGCCATACTTTCAGTACGATTTTCCCCTCATCTGGTTCACCTCACGCTTCTCATCCAATTAAAAAAGATCAAATTGTTATTCCCCAGTCTTACCCTTTCATACCTCCCAAGCCTTCTCACTTGATTGTTGTTTAACTCTGTGTAGCCCAGATAAACCCCCCACAGAATCAACTATGTAAAACTACAGGAAAAGTATATTTCCAGTGTACTTTCTCCCTTTTCACAGTGTTAATATACAGCCTCTGCTGATTTTTAAATGTAAATCATATTTTAAAATCATCTGATTAAATGCTTCATTAATTTTGCTTGCACTTTGGTTAACTATTGCCATACCTAGCAGTCTCTCTCAGGTTGGGTGTTCATTTCAAAATCAGTCCTGCAGTCAAAGGAATTGACTTCCAACTGCTCTGCGAGGGTCTATGTGGCACAGATTGCCACCGAGCGTACGGTATTATTTTTGCTTCTTAACTAGATGAGCATAACCCTCCTAATCACATTCCTGTGGGAATGATCATGTATAGAAAGTTAAGATTTGCTTTCCCAAGCATTCAGGGAAAATCTTACAAAACTCAATTTCCATAGTAATTGTAGAAAGCAGAGGTATCATATCCATGGAGCATCTTTGTGTTTAAATTTAAATGAATATCCTTATGAGATTTCTTTAGTTCTTGAATGGTTTTGCATTATTCACTCCACTCCACTTCTGTCTATGGTCAAAATCTGATTTATCAAGATAAAGCTGTTATTTCCATAGGTAGATGTAACTCTTGGGCTGAAAATAAAATGTAACATACCATGAGAAAATGCAAACTAAGATATATGAGCACAAGACCTTTCTACAGCATGCTCCAAATTGGCAGGGATATAGCAAGAAATGATGTAGTAAAAAGACTTGGGATTGATTGCTTCCATAAAATTAGCTTTGATCTGCAACGTGATATAACCGGAAGAAAGGCTAGCACAGTTTGAGGCTGCATTGATTGGAACATGTCCTGGAGCAAATAAACCAGAGACTGGGTCTTGCTTTAACTCCTTGGGGTTTTCATGCTGTGGGCTTTCCCCAAGACTAGCAGCCCTCAGTCTTTCACAGTGGTATCCTGGGGCCTCGATTACTCTGTATGCATCCTTACGTTTGGGATGTCTTGTAAAGATATCAGTGACCTGAAAAATACTGATGGCAGAGAAATAAATTGGTCTGGAAGGACTGCTGTATAGAGGTAAACATAAGGTGTTCTGGTAAAATTACATGCTTAGCAGGATAGCAGCTAAGTAGCAAATTAATGCAAAATAATGTAATTGATGTATATAGAGGAAAAACAAGGATTCAGTCACACCAGAGAAGCTGTGATATAATTAGGAGCAGTAGAATGAACATAAAAAGAAGAAACTAATTTGAATATTAGGAAAAATATTCTGAACTGCCTTTAGCCTTTCAAATAACATCCCAAGTGAGGCTGTGGGGGATTCTTGAAAATTGATCCTATAGGTATTAATTAAAGAGCCAATAAACCTGCATTGGAGAGCAATGTTATCTCTCCTGGAGGGATTGCCCAAATGATCTGTGCAATATTTTTTTGTCTCTATCTCCTCTGGCTCGTGCAGATGAAAGAGGAAAGCAGCAGTGATGTCTTCAGCACAGGTGGTGACGTGACTGTTGATGAAACATCGAGTCCACCAGCCCTGCAGATGCCAAATGGGAAAGGGCAAAGAAAGGGGGCTCCTGGAGGGGGGAAGAGCAGAAGGCACAAATGCAGTGCCCTGCTGAGAGGTGCATCAAGGAAAGAGAAAGCAAAATGCAACACAGGGGCTTTTACAGAGAGGAAAAGCAATAAAAACCTGCTTGGAAGACAAATGTGTGCTCCTGTAGCTGAACCCACTGAGGAAATGGCAGCTCCACAGCAAAACAACACACAGGACTTCGGATCTGATGACTTAGCAAATGCTGGGGTGCTGCCTGAAGGCAAAGGGGGTGCTTTCCTTGCCCTGTTTCAGTTCTTTTTGCTGAAGGGGTCCATGGGCTGCCATGGAGGAGCACTGGACCCCCACCCACCCCTGGAGCTGCCTGTCTGCCTCTGCTGGGTCTTTCCCAGCCGTGGGGGCCTCTCCATCAGGCTGGGGAGACCTGCTCCTGTTTTTATTTCTCCTAGGATTTGATGAGGGTGAAGAGCTGTTTTAAGGACCTGCACACCAAATGTATCCATGGATATATGTTTTCATGTATTTGAGGGAATCCAGCTGAGAGGAGTGAAGCTAAAATGTTTTTTCTGAGTGTGTAGCAGTAAGTCCAATAATCCCAAATGTTGTGTTAGGTGAAGTAAATTACTTGAGAGTGTGAGAGGGTGAAGCATCATTTTGTGTAACGAACAAGTGATTCATTTTGTGAAATGATGAGACCATGTATTTTTGCAAAAATCTATGTGATCTAATCTAATTTTAACAATATGTAAAGGAATTTAAAATGTAGCACTCGCCATTAACTGTTTGGAAATGAAAGAAAATTGCAGCTGTTGGTTTGCTGCTTGAGTAACATTGGGATTATTCTCCTTATTTTTCAAATGTTTATGTTTTATTTAATGCATCTTTACTTGTGTGCAGGTAACTTAATTTTTATATTGCTTTCTTGTACCAGAGCTCCTGCTAAGTGGATGGATAACGCAAAAATGCTCACACAAGTGCATCGCTTTTTTTTCTGTCTAATTTTCTTCTGAAAGACAGACTCCTATTGCTATCCCATTCCCTTGTAATCACATTGGCAATTGTTTGAAGGATTGATGGGACAGCTTTTAAACATGTGAGTGTTCCAATTGCCTGTGAGTATCAGTAGTGGAAGTGCCTTTGAGGTCATGCAATGACAGATCAGCACTAGCACAAGGTAACTTTTCTGACCAGGCAGCAACTAATTAATGTTGCTTGTGCAATGAGAAATGACTTTCCACAGCAACTGATAGAAATCAACCCATAACGTTAAATCAAAGAATACTGGGAATTTTCCAAGTGAAGATCACAGATACTCCCCAGCAGAAAAAAAAGATTCAATTTCTCAGACAAATGACCTTTGTAGGTTATTCATCTAGGTCCCACCGGAGCGGGTGCTCTAGGTTTCCTCTCTTGATTCTCCTCAGAAGAAATTTGCTTTGTTTTTCCCTACCTGATTGCTATAGACTTTTAGAGAATATTTGTTTTTAAGCCACAGCCTCTGTTATTTCCTTTTGCTGCCTGAGCTTAGTGAGAACTCTGTGCCTTGGACATGCAATAAAGCCCAGTAGCAGAGGAAATAACAGTGCAGTTAACCTCCTTAACACTGATAATAAATAAGCACTAATAAGATACGTACCAGGGTGGCAATTGCCCTGACATAATGAAATGCACTCGTTTAAATAAGTGGTAGCTGGTGTCATCATGCTTTTCAGTAAAGAACCTATGCAGGCACTATATTTTCTGGGTAATTTACGTGTCAGGTTTCGTAGGCAGCTTAGTTGCTGTTAAGACATTTCATCCAAGTGGCCCAGTTTTCATAAATTCTTGACACCAAGCAGAACCCTTTGTTTTCACAGGTGCCTATCTCTGATCCGAGCTGGTTCTTTAAAAATATTGCCCTCATTGGGGGGGCTGAGTGTTCATAGGAATCCAGTCTGTGTCTTCCCCTTTTTGTTTAAACTGCATTTCACTGGATTAAAGCCAGCTCGACTGAGGATCTTGCTCTCCAGTTGCTGCCATGACTCTTGATGAGCACAGCATCTCTGCCATCAGTTTGGGTCCTTGTAGATCAAATAGCTCTCTGCATCTCACCCCACTGACAACCTACCATGACAACTGCGTGGATATACGCACTCTGGAGCTGGAGAGGAGCTTTGCTTCATTGTAAAACTATTCTACAGGGTGGCTCAGTCAGGTTTTTGAAGGAAAGGCTGAGGTTGCCTTTGCAGCAGGCCCAATCCAGGAAAATGTAAAATACCCCCCTTCAAATACATTGCCTCACAGCTTGGGCACTGCTTAGAGCAACTCATGTGCTGTAATTGAATTTCAATGCCTAAAAAAACCCAAAAAACGTGTGCTGAATAACCAGGAGATGTTTATAAGTACCAATATTAATTAGACAATCATAGTTTATAAAAGCCACATGAGGATGTGATTTGTGAATCGTAACTAAGTCTCAGGGATTGTGCTAATTTATTATGGTTTGGAAATAGAACTGTAAATTTGTAAGTGTTGTGCCTCATTATTACGATTATTTTTTTTTTTTTACTCCACAGTTCCCTTGACACTTATTGTGTTACTAAAGACAAGAATAATAATACTAGAAAATGGTCATGTTTTATCTCTGTAATATTGCTGGCAAATTGAGACAGCATGGTAGCAAAATCATAGAACTTTCCTCTGAAGTGCCCATGTCTTTGGTTTATGGAGCTTGTTAGATATTTGTCGTTGCTTGGTTGCAAAAAAAACATCTGTTCCTGCTTTTGGGAAATATTTGTAGCACTTTTACAGCAGGATTTAATTACTGCCAGTGAATGGTGGTTGGGTGCCATAGAGTACTAAAAGATTTTTATCTGTACTCCTCTATATCTATGAAGTGTAAATGACAAATAGGAACACTGTTTAACTGTGACTGTAGTAACAAAGGCTACTTGCTGAAGAACTATGTGGTGAGAGAGTTCAAATGATGGTCAATACTCCAAGGACTGGGTTTCAGAGTTGCTCAAAAAGTGATGTGATTTGTTTCCTTTTGAGCTCCATACCAGAGTGCAGTTTGCTAAATCCTAAAAGTATTAGCCACAGTAAAATCTCTAACATGAACCTTGAGCGAATCTGAGGTATTGGGAACTTTCTGAGCAGCTGCAGTCCACATTGCTTATGATTTTTTAAAGTGCTGATCACTCTTGGCTCTGAGCACTATGCTTTTGGTGGAGCTTCGTTTTAACAAATAATTTTCTTAGGTTTTAGTTGTCCATCTGCTGTTTGGGAGAGATCTTCGACATTTCTGTTATTGTGAAGATACAATCTGATTTTCATACTGTCCGGAAAGGGGGGCATCTCCCTCCTCTAGAAATATCTAATGCATAAATATGACTGATGGCGTTTGATTACAGCAATTTCTCTGGTAATTAGAGAGAAGCACAATACCTGAGGCAGCAGTACTGCCAGCTTTGGCTCCCTCCCTTCTCTTCAAAAAGCTTACACCGTTCTGATTTTGTTAAAGCCTGCTTTCTCTCTGAGAACAGAGAGAACTAGAAAAATAAGCCTTTCCCCACATCTGATGACTTCCCTCATTCGAGTTATCCGTGAATTCTCTGATCTCTTCATCCTTGTCAGTTGTAAGAGCTCCAGAGAGAGAACCAACAGCAGGTCCTGCATTCTCCTGCTCAGTGCGTGGCTCCGGCTGAATAGCAAGGATGACTCTGCAGGCGTAGAGCCAGCCGTGTCACAGATGTTCCTGAAGCCCCCCTTTGGCCTGGGGAATCTTTCTGCTGCAGCTCCCTGCTCTGCTCACACCCTTTTTGTGCAGTATTTGCATGAGGAGGAAAGAGCCCGGTTTGGCTGGCAGGGGCAGGCCTGGGAATTTGTGGAGAAGCTCGTCAGTGCTTATGCATGGGACATTACATATGGAAATCATGATGTTATTATAGCTTATAAGAAACATTTATATTAGGGTGGCACCCACATGTTCTGCTCTACATTTATGTATGCAAATAAGTGACAAAGCATTTGCAGTTTGCAACTGAGAATCTATTTCTTTTGCTTTAATCTGAGTCCTCGTTCAGTTCCTGCAATGACCTGGCTGTGGCAAAGGTTCACATTGTGGTATTTGAAAACAGTTTCAAGCGCCTTCAATGTTTTTTAGCAATACTGACATGCCTGCACAGGCACACAGACGTAGTCTGGACTTTATACCAGCAAAAAAGTGCATTTGCCAGTTTATTTTGTGTATAGCTCTGGAATTGAAACAAGCCATAGCCCTGGGGACATCTTACATTGTGTTTGCATGGGGCTTTTCTCAGCACAGACACTCGGAACCCCAGCAGACACTGTTTTGCTGGCAAAAGCTTCATGTGTCAACCTTGATTTTCTTTAAAAATGCTTGGAATTCAAAATCCAGCCATCCTGCCCTTTCCCTTGCTTTTGGCTGCTAATGCTTTGCAGAAGGTTTGGTGATGGATTGGTGTGTCTGGGTGTTTGTTACACGCTGAAGTGCAATAGCCTGTGCAAAGTTAAGGCTGCAGAGAGATGGAGAAATCCTCCCTCAGCTTTCTCCCGAGCCCGAGGAACTCACATCACATCTCATTCATTAGACAAACCAGCTGGCCTGAAAACAGCATGCAAAACACTCCGGATTACTCCCATGCAAAAGTTTAGTAGCCTGCTCCCCCAAGGAGGGCCAATAACTCAACTTTTAAACCTCAAAGAAAACCTGGTTTTGTGGGTCCAATTTACGGCAGTTTGAAAATGAATACGGGGCAGTGTTTGTGAGGACCTGGGAGCTAAAGACAACACCCGTTTGTTGGTTTAGAGTGGCAGGGCTGCCCCCTCACCTGTAATCTCTGCAGATTACCGGCTCCTGCTCCACTCACGGCGCTGACAATGAGCTGTTCATGGCCACTGACCTGGGGCGGCTTCAGAACAACTCACATTTCTGCTCAAGGGATATAATTTCATTGCTTTGACACAGGCAGGATTTATAATGGCAGGAGATGATGGTTTTGCCCTATCTCAAATGAGTGACAATTCTCATATTCTCTCTCTGTTGAGCCTTGTTGCTCTCAATTCTAATGTGATTTTCAATCTATTTGCAAAGGTAAATGAGGTATTTCCTTGTATGGATGTAGGTGACTGATGAGAAGGTTTACTAAGGTGATTTTCAGCATAAACAACTTGAATTCAAACAGTTATACAAAAAATCAGGCACTGTCAATACAAAAAACTGATTTTCTTACTTGGTCTCTGGAACTTCACTCAGGAATTAATTAGGAAATTCCTAGTTTCTGAAGTAAG
The DNA here is from genome assembly GCA_013400915.1 of Pardalotus punctatus. NCBI lineage: Eukaryota > Metazoa > Chordata > Aves > Passeriformes > Pardalotidae > Pardalotus > Pardalotus punctatus. Next base: position 661,391 of record VZTX01001913.1, on the reverse strand, counting down.
AGGAAACCTTTAATGTGTACCTGGAAATGTGACACGTATGTCAGGATGCCAGAACTAGCAATTTTGGCATCAAGATTACCACTTCAATTTGAGTGATACTGCATCTGAGAAGATTTGTACATGGGGAAAGGTCCTGGAAATATATTCAAATATAGAGTTCAAAGACCTAAGTGACTGAGAAACACAACCATGCCTCTGGTAATGTCTTCTAACGTCTTAATTAGCTTCTCTATTTAAAAAATATGCATTTTAGTTCTAGTCTGAAGCAACTGGATTACTAATTTCTAGATGTTGCCTTTCTCTGGCTCTTTTTCTGCTGTTATTAACACAAGATCCTTTCTTCCTGTAGGTGCTGCCTCAGGTGTGTGTATGCATGCTCCAAACTTTTGCCTGGTTGTGGTGTAGACAAACAGCGTTTCCCCTCTGAAGGAGAACCAGTCTCAGAGGGCAAACCCAGCACAAAGCAGAGGAGGATCCAGGTGCAGAGAGGCTGGTGACAGTGCAAGTGGAGCTGGTGACAGTGCAAGTGGAGCTGGTGACAGCACCTGAAAATCCCTGAACCAGCCCGAGCTCTGCACTCCCACCCTGAGAGCTCTGGGGTTTGCTTTTGCCTCTCATTTTGCTCTGCTCCAAACACAGCAGCTTTTTCCAGGTGAGATTATCCCCTGTGAAACCCTGCACAGTAAAAGACTCCTTTCAGTACCTCTAACAACATAAGTTTAGGAAAATGCTAACAATAATAGATTTTGCTCTGCCTTCTCTAAATGGCCCAAACTCTCCCACTGATTTTAATAGCTCTTTTGCCTGAGTAGCTGTTATGTGAGCAGGTTATGATTGAAATGGCTTAATTCTCATTTACAGAAAATGTGTATGAAATAGAAACATCCACAGCCAAGTCATCATTTTATGTGTGGTAGAAAGTAATTTAGCTTTAAAGGTGAAGGTACCACACTGAATTCCCTGCCTCTACTTTAGTTTCCTTCCATCATTGGCTCTGCTGCTTTTTACAGGTCTTTTTCCTCCTTTCTTGTCAGCTTCTTCTAGAGACTGGAAGCTGAAAGGTGATTCTGTCTACAGCTCTGTTCAGCTCAGATTATGATTCTGTGTTGGTCAAAAGCAGTTGCACAAATTCCTAAGTACGCTGAGGATTTCCTTTTCTAACTGGAAAAATTTCCCCCAAAACAAACTAACTTAGAACTCAGGTCCCATTAGTCCCACACAAAGCCCTTGCCTTCTCCAACAGACTGAAAAAAAGATTAAAAAGTATGGTAAATGAACATTTAGCCCTTTGATCCCTTAAGTTAATCACGTCCTTTTAGATTCCTGAGGTTTGTTTGGATTTTTTGCAGTATTGGAACCAATATTCATAGAACAAACAATCTAAAGCTCTCCACTGAAGTGACAGATAACATTAGCAGATGTCTGTAGCCTTCAACAGCCTCATCGTGCACTTTCAAGAACTAGACACATTGGTAGAAATGTCTCCCTGGTTCTGTGATATAAGATGGCACTTGTATCAATCAAGGAAGCACTTAGGAAACTGAAGATAATGCTGTAACTGAAGGATTTTCCCCCTGAAATTCTTGCTGTAGAAAAAAAGTGCATTAAGATAAATATCCCAGTGTCAGATGCACACAAGGAGGCCTCTTTGTTGAACAATGTCAGCAGATTAAAGGAATAGAAACACACAGTACTGCCTTTCCACTGTTACTCCAGTGTAATTCTGATATCCTTCACTTGGTTGAAAAGAGAGCCATTCCAGCTTTTTACCAAGCTCACGACAGGAGAGTTCACTCCCTCAATTCTTAATATTTATTAGAAAGAATCTTTTAGTTTTGTAATGCCTCTATATTTATTGCAAGACACTATTTTTATTTTTTTTTTGGGCCAGAATGAGAGCCTTATTCCCTTGAAAACTATAATTAGAAGTCAGGGCATTACAATTCTAAGCTGCTTATTTGCCTGTGTCCAGGTATAACTTCGGTGCATGACCTGTATGTGAACCTGAGGGGCAGAAAGGAAGGGGGCAGAGAAAGGGTTAAGGGAGGAGATGACCGAGGAAATGGAATAACCTTCCCTGATCATCATGAGAGAAAAAATTCTCCAGGGGCCAAAGGATTACCCCATCTACAAAGGTACAGTGAAGGGGGAGGCTGAGCTCCTCATGGTGTCATCCCAGCTGTAATTCTCGAGCCATAAAAAACCCCCAGTATGTCATTAATTCTGCCATTCTGGTTGCTGTAGAGATGGTATTCCGGTGTTGCCGTTAATTCATCTTTTTACCCACTAATACATTATTTTCTGTGGGGATTCATTGTTTTAACCCTCAAAGTGAATTAGCCTGTGGCATATTTCAAAGGTTTCCGCCCAATTAAATCCATCCAAGGACATCCACATTGCATCAGAGCCACTAGCAATACATTAGTAAGATAAAAACCCCAGTCAAGAGGGTAGGATATCTTTAATGGGACTTTATCACTGAGACTTGAAGTTATATTTACATGAGAAGCAAAATGTGCTTGGCAATTCCCACAGAGATCATGCACTCTAAAATTACCTTAAAATGCACAATCACTAACAGCAGTATTTGTCACACTCATTGCTTGTTAGTTTAGGCCAGATAATTACTTCTGAATAAATGCTGATTTGCCACAGAAAATATATAAAGCAATAAACGTGTAACTGAAAATGATCATCAAACTCCAGTATCACTGGCACTTGTTTTTTATGCTTTTGGGTGATGAAGGGCTTTTAGCTAAAAAGAAAATAAGCATGCACAGTGCTGATAGAGACAATGGGGCAAAGCAAAGTGGAATGAAGGCGATAGGAGAGCTGGCTGAGCAGGGGCTAAGCAGCTTTGGTGGACCTGAGCTTGTCTGGGGTCTCAGGACCATGTTCTGCAGAACACAGCACCTCTATTGTTCACGCTCTTCCATTATCTGCCGTTTCCAGGCTTGCTGCTCCTCTGGATTAGGGAGAGCCCTCTGTGTGCAGCCCGACCGCTCGGTGTTTCTGTTCCCTGAGCAGCAGGCTGGAGAAGATAGCAATGGAAATCACGGATCAAACCCTCTGCTTCTGTCCCCTGCTCTCCGGGTGGAGTAAGCACAACTGGGTGTTTGATTTTTGCTTGTCATTATTTTGAGAAACTGGGATGAGAGTAGGCATGATCTTTGTGCTCCTACACTATTTCAAAGAACGTCCCCAAAATATTTGTGCACCTGCCTCAGTCCCCTGCCAGTTCAGGAACTTTTCACTAGTGGGGGTTTAGGCAGAAAAACAGCTATTCTTATTGGCACAGTTTCTCCTAGAAATTAAAGAGAAACATGTCAGGATACAATCTGTTTTCATGGTATCAGTACCTGTTTTTTACGCCACTGACGTTTACAAGGAGCTGGCACCGCTCAGATGCAGAATTTGGTGGTTTCAGAAAACAACAATGCAGAGCACAAAGACGGGACAGATTTTTACTGGGTATTTTACCACACCAGGGAAGGCATTTAAAACAGAAATAGACAACATGTAGCACATGCACTATTAAGCTTTTACAGGGCATTATTCCACTCAAGGGATGCTTGTGGTGTGAGAAGAGAGAGAAACAACCCAGGACACAGAGAGCAAGACAGATCTTTATGAGGAATTATCCCACACTGGGGAGGCTGCTATTGTGAACAGGGGGAAGAAAAACAAGGCAGGAGATAAAGACGAGAGATTTTACTGGCTTTAACATTCTCCTCTGTGTGATCTAAAGCCACACTGGTAGCACTGGATGAGGAATGCACACTGAAAAGCTCAGCCTAAGATCTCATTCTGTTTTCCTGTTCGGTAATTGAGAAGGTTGAACTGGGCAGTTTTTCCCCCACATACTTTGTTCTGGGATATGTTTTTTCTCAGGCTATAGGATAAAATGCCCAGTCAGGCACTAGTGAATGTACTTTTCAGAACTGATGTGTTTCAAATGCTGTGAAATAGAGCTGTATGAAAAATAAAGACCAGTGGGATTTTGCTGATAAAGGGAGTTCAAGGGGAATAGTTACTGAGTTGAAGTCAAAGTAGGCAAATGGTTTCAGACAAAAGAACGTACTATTTCAAAATGCCACTTTTGTTACAAATTTAGATGTAAATAAGAAAGTGTGTTCTCTTAAACATCTTAAAGAATGTTTATTTTCAGCTTGACACAAAATACTTTGATCTTAAACAAAATTTTTTATTTTGTGAGACCCTAATGGGTGAGAATTTTAATTTTGAACTATTCTGAATTAATTTTTTTTAGCTTTCACTTGTTCAGACAGGAATTGCAATCATGCAATTATTTGAGTACCAACATCAGTAAAGCCTCATTCCTTATGGAGTATGATCCTACATTTTCCTGCACAAATATGTTGAATCCTTTCTATAGCTGGGTATTTATAAAATTTTTGTGTGATCCCTGCTATGTAATAAGGAGACACCATGATGTAGCTCTTCTGAGAATCAGGTCTCATGACAGCCTTCTTTTCTCAACTGAAATCTGCAGGAAATGCTCTTTAGAGTTCTATTTCTGCAATAACAAATTTAGTTGAAATGAGATGATTATTGTAGGAGTTACAACAGGGAACAGAGAGAGCCATCAAATTCCTTTTTCCTGTAGCCCTTTTCCCCCAGGAAAAGCAGGTGTGGGCTGCTCAGGGGGTCAGTGTCACTGGCAGCATTCCCTGTGCTCTGCTCTCCAGGGGCCTGAACCAGTGTTTGGGAGCCCTGGGAGAAAAGAGGCCGATTGCCAGGGGGGACACAGACCTGGCAAATAGGGTCAGTGATGCACTGCCACAATCCCCAGAGCAGCAAACAGCCAGCCCTGCATTCCCAAGAGCAGCTGCATCCTCTTTAATGCATGGAGAGCAGCATCTCCAACTGTAAACCAGGGATATTTGCTTGCTCCATGCCATGCTGCAGGTACAGCCGTAATATTGATTATAAGATGCTCAGATGTTATAGGAAAGAAGGTGATATAAGCAGCTTTATATGATTTAGTAGACAGTGGGAATGTTTTAACAGGTTTTTCAGGTCATTCTGTAGCATTTAATAGGCTACTGTGTCCCTGTGAGTCTGCAATTAAAAAAACTCAACAAAACAACAGGACCATACCCAAACAATCCAACCACATAAAAAGCAGGGCTCAGTTTCTCCTATTAAATTCTGTGGTCTAACAAATAACTGCTTTGGTGCAATGTCATAGCTGATACACTCTAGGAAGCTTTTCCATAGAAAAGGGTGATTGTGGAATCAAATTTTCTGCAAAAGAGCAATTAAAAACCCAAGTACATGAAAGTCACAAAGGTAGGAGGAGTTGACGATTAAAGAGGGATCGAAACAAAGGGAGGAGATACAGAAGGTGACTTTTTCAAAGAAGTTGGACAAAGCCCTCCACAGTTAAGAGAATAATAACAACAACATAAAGAAATAGGAAGGCAGGTGGGAATGAGAAGGAGACCTGGAATGTGGAAAACAATCCAGTGGGTGGGAAAAGAACAATTGTTAGGATTTATGTGTCTTGGCTGGCACAGACTCACCAGTATGCAGTTGCTAGTTTCTAAGACTCTGATTCAGTAATTTCTTCATTTTTTTCCTTGCATTTTGGGGGAAAGAGCCTCAAACCATCATAACTGCACCTTGAAGAGTGTGGTTGATCGAAGAAAATTGGAATATACTATATATAGAAATGAACTGTATTTCAGTATTTCTTTTTATCACTGTAGCATCCCTCTGCTCAGGTGTTTACATGCTGCTGATCAAGAATATTTCTGTCCAGGCTATGTTAATGTGCATACATACATTTAGTTCTGCTCTAGAAGGATCTATTTTGTCTTTAAATTTTTTCTTTTCTTTTCTTTTTTTTTTTTCTCCCTACAATTCCTGCATGTATTCCACTAAGAAGAAACATAATCTCTGTTCCTTCATACAGACTGCTACAGCTTCCCAAATCAGCCTTGTTCCGAGAGGTCATCAAACCAAGAGAATATGACATCGTCCTGGCTAATAAAATTAGTGGAAACAAGGAGCTACATCTTGTAAGTGGTGCAATTTAAGCTTTGTCAGGATTTTTCTGGGGTCATAGTCCAAGGGACTGCTAATGACAAAGAGAAACCTCTCATAGCCATGCCTGGCACTGCTCAAAACCTGGGTGAGGACAATTAGAGCATTCCCACCTGACTTGGAGCTGCTACAGGGCAGACCCTGCCTCTGATACTGGTAAACCCGAATCGCTGAGTGTTTTAGTTTGAGTTACAAAATAAATTGATTACAGAGCTTTCTCGTTTAGGGGAAAGTCTGTTACTGGCTTTCAAAGTAAATAGGTATTTGTTGAACTTTGCAACTGAGAATCTCGCTCTTTTGAGTAGACACATTGCCTGCAGGGGCACTCCTCACTAAAGCACCTGGATGGTTTTTGTGTGGCCATGAATCACATCCCCATGGGAATGCTGCAGGTATCTGGCAGCCTTACTCGCCTTCATCAATGTGTTTTCACCTCGGAAAGGAGTGAGTGGCTGTCAGCAGCCTCTCACTGGCAAACAGGAAAGAAAAGCACTGGGAAAGGTGTGGTGGAGAAAGGCCCTGCAGTTTTCTGCTGGTGCACCAAGGTGCTTTATGCTGGAAGGTGTTTGCTCCTGACAGTCAGGAGTGCACAAAAGCTTCGGCCACAGCGTGCTCAGATCCTCTGGTGGTGCATAACCTGTCCATGCAGCAATGGGTATTTCTGCTGTCCTCAAATCCACATCTTTGTGACTGACACTGCTACATCAAGACTCAAATTATTAGGTATAGACCAGAAAAGTCTGAAAGTCATGGCCCTAACAAAGTTATTTTACCAAGGTGGATTCCTCAAGGTTGTGAAGATATATTTCTGACCCAAGCCACAGTGTGGCTGAAGGATCCCTGGTGCCCAGGAACATCTTTCTAGGTCTGCAGCTGGCACAAATCCGGTTTTGGTTGGGTGAGCTATTCACTGTAATGGGTGATCAACTCTCCAGAGTGTTGGAGGTTGTGGATCTGTCTTTGGTGAAGCAGATACAAGTGACTTTTCAAGCAAGATAATTTTGTTTTGTGAGAGACAGTGTGGAAGCCCAGCCTCCTCCCCTTTCTGACTTGCCCAGCGGGCAGTGGTGCTGTGTGGGACTGCTGGGAGCCCCTGGGAACGAAAGAAGGCTCAGAGGAGATGGGCCAGGGGGATGTGAAGCTCGGGAATAACACAGGACATGAGTGAGCCCAGCTGAGTCTGTGTCAGCACAAAGGGCCCAGAGGGTGGGCTCTGGTTCTGATAAACACCCTGAGTTCATTGAAAGAGTGGGAGGGTCTCCCTGAATCAGCCAGACCAGTGTGCTAAACGAGGAATCCTCTGCTACAGCAGCTAACTTTAAATAAGTAAATTTCATATGAAACATTCCACCCTCTAAGTTTGGAATATCTATAAGAACCTGGACTCGGGTACTACTAGAGAAATGGGATGTGGAAGAGCCCCTCAGAGCCCTGCTACACTGTGATATATTATAATTATCCTGCCCATTATATTCTGCTTCCTAAGAGGTGTTGTCCATGCCCAGACTAGGCTGAGCTGTGTGATTGCGTGGTTTTATTTAGCAAACCCAAGTTTAGGCTTCTGGCTCTCTCACTGGTGGTGGGACAGAGAGGGAAGCATGCATTTATAATATCTGAATTTTCTAGTTATATCTTTTGGGTTATGGTTTACTATTTTATTTTTGCATGCTCTGAATCCTGATAATGATTAAAATAATTTTTCTGCTCTGATAGGAAAGCATTTTTATGAGATTTATTTGTTCTCCCATCTTATTTCTTTATTTTTCCTTTATTTTTGCTTACTGCCAGGCTTACAAGTAAATTTGCCCAAAACAGCAAACGAGAACCTGAAAGTAACCTGTGTGCTAGGAAGAAAAGAATTGGGGTTACTCCCTTATTTCCTTGCCCTGGATTCAGTGGAGAGCAGGTCTGCATCTCTTTATATCACCAATATATCTGTTCATGTGGAAGACCTGGGAGCTAAAAGCAGGGGGCATCTAATATTCCTTTTTGCTTCCAGATTTTCTCTGCTTACAAATATCAATTACAAGGTTTGTGTAAATTACAGGCATGATGAACTCGGAGTAGCTACAGTAAGTTTAAAATGTCTGTACAGGGATAATAAGGAGATTGTGAAAATCTGCTCTAGGAAGTCCTGGAGACATTTTCAGGTAATTAATGCAATGTGTGGAAACTTGAAATCAGCACTGGGTTTTTTTTGTTTGTTTGTTTTATAAACTAGTAATTTAGGAGTACATTATAGGAGCACATTAAATTAGCCATTATTAGATGAGGAAATGTTAACATTATTAAGATAATAAAAACCAATTAGTGTAGGGTTTTTTGTGTATAACGTGGGTCTCTTATAGGAAACCTATTATACAGGAGGGACTATAAATATTTGGGGGAATATTTCAGGCAGAAGCTGGGGTTTCAGGTTCTTGAACATTTTTTTTTTTTCCCTCAGCAGAAAAAGGTTTCTTTATGAACAAAGTTCTCTTTGAAACACAGTGATGTGATGCTAAGATTGAAAAAAGTGGTTCCCTCAAGGGCATTTCAGGTAGTGTGTACGAAGTTTGTCCATTAGTCTTTTGGGAGTAAGTTGTGGCAGCTAGAAGAAGAACATAAAATTGGTTATTTGTTCATGTAATGAGGGAAACAATTTGCCTGTTTGGCCATGCTGGAAATGTTTAGATATCATTCCTGGAAAGTTAATGCATCAGATTTTCTTCTGGTTAAGCAGTGAATTAGAACTATTTCCAAGGACATTAAAAGATTGACATCAGTGTAACGATACTGGAAATGGGATAAGAATCATTCCTAGTTGGTATTTTGATAAAGGAGAACATGATTCTGTAAAAATATTTACAGTAGGAGGTGGAAGATGTTTCTAATAGCAAGGCAATACACTTTCATAGTAACACAAATCTTCTCAAACAATTTGTATTCTCACATTGTTATAATTTTGCTCCTGTGGCTGTGACAAATGATAAGAATTTTATGACCACTTTAGGCAGAAATTATACAAGGTCAATAATTCCTCCATTATAATTTTATGGTATCAGACACCCTTACAATCCTGCATCACATTAATTTAGCTGTTTCCTGGGCTGTTATCTGAGTCTCTGCTATCGATTCTTGTTGGTCAGGTTGCTGCTGTGTCCAAACCCATTTTTTCAGATTAGCCTCAAGCTGGAGCCAATTAAGGGGACCTTCATGACCAGTGTGTTTCCCATCCAGTCGTTTATTCAAATGATCTCTCTTCATTTACTAATCCCAAATGCCAGGTCTTGGTATGACAAACTCTTGTCCTTCAGAATTACTTTCATCCCCCGGAGCGTGGCTGTCAACCTAAATTTCATTTGGTTCTTCGGTGTGATAGATCTCTTGGAGATGCTGTATCCATGTTGGATACACACACCTGCCAGCTCGGGAAGTGGTGTCTGCTTTGGCAGGACCTATGGGCTCAAAAGACAACCTCAGCTTTGCAGGGAAATGCATAATTGCACATCCTGTGGCTGTATCAGGTTGTCTGCCTGTTGCTGGGTCACAGGCACTGTGCTAGGGCATCTCACCTGGCTGCTGTTGGAAATTAGAGCCTTTTTTCCAAAAGAAAGAGTAAATTCCTGGTCCCCACACAGTGTCTGTCTACTGTTTTCTATCTTGCCTGGACTAGAGGCTGTAATTTTGAAATATCTTCTTTGGAAAGACTGTAAGTGATATCTATCACTTCATTGTTTGTTGGGCTGGTTTTGGTTTTTTTTGGTGGTTTTTTTCCCCCAAACCTTCACAGGTTTTTCATATGTCCTGAGTGCTAAGCCTTAATTCTCCTGAGCAGGGCCACCTGAGACCTCCACCCCTCCCTTGGGCATCTGGGAACCTTTTGAGGTCAAACTGGGACTTTCATTGCTGCTCTGAGCGGGAGGAGCAGAGCAGAGGAGTCTCAGCAGCAGCGCAGCCATCACCAGTGAAAGTAAGGCTGTGGTTGGGGTGGGAAATTTGGGGAGCAGCTACACCTGGGCTGGGGTGCCTAGGCCTGAGTTTAAATTATATTCCTGTTCCTGGCTGTGGGTGTGGGTCCTGGGGCAGGGAAGGTCTATTGGTGTGCTCAGGGTTCTGACAGTTGTAGCTAAAATGTGACTTTGTGTGAGCTTCTGTGGGGGTTTATGTGCTGAAAGGGCATCTCTGTCAGCTTAAAGGTAAGCCAGGCAGGGAGGTTTCTGAGTTTCAGCCTTTTGGTCTCTAGGTTTGTCCTCTGGTTTTGAGCAGATTGTTTCCAAAAATGAATGTGACAGCTCAGAGGAAAAAAAAAAAATAAAAAAAAAATCAGAGTTTTACCTGGTTTTATCTGTGAGAAAATGATTTGCTGCAAAGCTATTATTCAAACTTCATTTTATTTAAAAATTGGCCCAAATTCTCTTGACATGATAGTCTTATGTCTACATCTGAGCAAAGCAGGTCTGAGCTTTATGCTTGTAGCAAAATCTGAAATGAGGCCAAGGCTCTCAGCATTTGTTTTGCTGGCTGCCATCTCGCAGCACACCATTACGGATCTGTGTATAGAATATCTATAGTAGTCATTAACGTGGGCTCATTACAGCCTGCCATCTGTAGTAGTGACAAAATGAGCTACATTATTGCATCAAAATGCTGTGATCTTGAAACGATTTTGCCCTGTATCTTCCTCAAAACGTGTGCAAAACAGTCAGGGAAATTAACACTACAAGGAACTTCCCTTTCTTTGCATTTTCTGTTCCATTCCTCTCACTCAGTTCAAAAGTTGCTGTAGTTTTTAAAAGCCCCTCCAGGTAAATATAAGGAGATGTGCTGATCCCCATCTCTTTGAAATTTTATTTTATTTGGAGTTTGTCTTCTTTTTGCCTTTTTTTTTTTTGTTTTTTTTTTGGCCGTGGGTGACAGATTTTATTGCCATCCTTTCTTAAGTGATGCTAAATGTTGCTCAGACTTTGAGTGAAGTGTGTGCGATGTGCCTTTGGGTCAATACCACTCAAAAGAGAAAATACCTTGTAAGCCCCTGCTCAGACACAAAACAATGCATTTGTTCAGAAAGGGAGAAAACATGAAAGAAAGCAGGGATAACGATAGAGACAGTTTCTGGGCATAAACAGGTAACCTGATCTTGTAAGATTATGGAAGATTAGTGTTCTATCAAGGAGCAGAGGATTCCTTTCGGGAGAATAAAACCAATGGATTAAGCACAGAGGTACCTGTCTCTGTTGTGCATGGCAACAGCATTAAGAGTTCTTCTTAGCAGGGGAATTAAGAAAGTGTAAGCTGTCCCTTTGTACGAGTCTTCTCTGTTGGCAGCATCTCAAGCCTCGACAAAATCCTGATTACCTTGGAGAAGTTTGTGTCCCCATTGGTCTGGGGGAGTGCTTTGCTCTTTGTCAGCCTGAGAAAGGAAAAGTTTTAAATGCAAACTTCTCCCAAAGTGGTGCTCAGAAATTATGAGAGAAAGAAACCCCAGAAAACTTTACCAGACCTGTTAGTGTCCTGTCTTTGTTCCATCTCTATTTCTGTGGAGGTTAAAAAAAAGTTTTAAGTTTCTTGTTTCATCACTCTTTTTTCTACTTTTTTCTTTTTTTTTTTGAGGAGTCATATGCTCATTTTTTTCTGTTCCCCCTGCTATCCTGTCCTCTGCCTTTTCTCCCAAAAGATGCCTCTCAGTCCTGCTGCTTTACCTGGAAACTGCTCTGTGCTTTGCTACCTCTCTTCAATTTCTGCCTTAGAAAACCTTCCTGGGGTACCTGTGACTGGAAGATGTGTAGGCAAAGGAAATAAAGTGAATGTGTGGAAAGGTTAGAAGGTGCCTACTTTTGATTATTTTGATTATTATCAGATCATACCTTAGTTAAACAGCCTGGCTTCGTTGTAGTGGCTGTCAAGGTCTGGATGGAGTGGATGCATCATTGACACAGTGACCTTGATTTGATAAGGTTGACTTTCACTCATTATTATTTACACAAAAAGTAACTGAGGCTTTAGGAATGTTTCTAGTAGTTAGTTCTGAAGATAAGTTACCTTCCTTGGAGTGCTTGCCCCTCTCTGTTAATCGCAAGCAATTTTTTTTCAGATGAAAGAAATTAAAAGAGACACGAAAAGATAACTTGGAACTAATTCTGAACCCTTTAAGTGAAGCTTAGAGAGGGATTTTCTTTAAAACAATCTTGCCCCTCCCCTTTCCCACCAGCAGGATTAAAATGACAACTGGAATGTGTTTGGCAGTACAGTTAGCTGGGGGTGGCAAATGTGCATGTGGGAAAGAACTGCAGCCTCCAAGATGCAGAGGGAGATGAGACAATTTTCTGAGCTTCGAAATGAGTCAAAGGTGGAGCTTCCCCAAGACACCAGCCCTTCATGCTTCAAAGAGGAGCGAGTGGTACCCCCCAGGCAGAGCAGTAACCACATCCACTGACCTCACTGTAATCTGGGTAATCATTGTTGATTGACCACATGCTTTTAAAATCTGCGTCTTTTGACAGAATTGGAATGTCATTGAACCTGTCTTGTTGTTTGAATTCAGAGACAGTTGATGGCTGGATGGTTACTGGGGAATGTCATGTGCTTTCAAGTCAAATGTTTGCAGCTCTGCTGTCAATCTGTCCCTCCTCCAGTCCTCAGCAGCTTTGGACGTTAATGGATACCTTTGGCCAGATTCGACTGAGGGATATTGGTTTCAGAGGTGTTCAGCAGTGCTCAGAAGAGGCTGCTGCATGTCCCCCCTCCCCTGAAGCAGCATGGTTATAGCTTGGCTTCTGAGCCATTCCAGAAAGCAGCAGCCGGCTGGGCACTCATCACACATGGAGCTTGAACTTGACAGCAGCAGCTACAAATCACTCCAGTTGAAAATTCCTCTGGGAACCGAGAGAGAAGGCAGGAGTGGTATGGAAAGTGTGTGGGGCAGAGGAGGAACTGCTAAAGATAGAGGACAAAAACGTGTAGGAAACTTGTTTTACTTAGTTGTGGTATTCACAGGGCAATTTTCTTAGCTTTTTTACTATAATTTCTTAAAACAATGTGAAAAATTGCTAGGGAATTTTTATAGTCTGGAAAGGGTCTGGTGTGATGTAAGGGGAAAATAGTGCACTGCAAATGTCCACACTGGAAAGTAATATCTTTTACAGGAAAGGTAGAGTTTGAATAGAATAAATTACAGTAAAACCTGAATGGAAGGATTAAATAGAGGATTAAAGAAAATAATTGAGATGAAACCAGCACTTCCACCTAAATTGGATAGTACAAGTGTGAAAACTGCTTATGAGGCTATTGATGGGAGTGCTTAGCCTGCTACAAATGCAAGTCTGTAACAGAACATTTCTCAGTACAATGATGAATAGTCTCAGTTGTGACAAGACATTTACTTTTTTTGAGGTAAGTTGCCATAACTGCAAGATGCCTGCAAACCCATAAGTTTCCTCATAAGTCTGTATTGAAGCTGGCAAATTTTATACAAAATGAGGTTCTTGTGTGTTTGATGTAGTTCTTTGTGACATTATAAACTGATGGCAAAGACGACAGTTATCTAGAGAGGCTGAGGTGGTATTTATCTGTATCCCTAGGTTTTCCATTGCTGGGGGGAAACTTTAGCTAGGTTGAGGGACACAAGTTAGAGGAAATTACTGTATTCATAGACCTGCTGGACTGGTAGTAACCTCTCCTTCAGTGACACAGAACCATTGATTTCTCCTGCCCACAAAATAGGTGCTTTCTAGAAAATGCCCAATATGTGACTCTCCTATCCAGCAAAATTGGAAAAGCAGGAGGGAAATGGGGAGGAAACAAGCAAGTTCCTGTGCAGACTGGTTTTGGAAGAGATAAAACCCTGTCTTGCAAAGACAGCACTGAGATCTCACTCTGCCACAGGTGTGTGAATGTTTAGAGCAGTTTATCCATCTCTTTGAGCCTGCTGTTTGTGCAGTGGGGGTTATGGCACTGCTTTCCCTGGGGAACATGCTGAGGGTGAACTGGAGTTAAGGACAGTTGGGTGCTCAGCTGTTCTGAAGGTAAGAGCTCATAAATGGCCCAGACAGGCTGAACCTCTCAGCTGCTCTGAGGGAAAGTGAGGGGTGAGAGTTAGGAAGCAGCTTTCAGGCTTTTATGGTTTCAAGGGAGGATTTCTTTCTCGGAGAGCATGGAAAATGTCCTCTGTAACAAAGGGTTAAGGAACTGGACTGCTATCCCAGTTTATAGACTGGATTAAGTATCCATTTAGTGATCACTGGTACTGCAAATCAAAGCCTGGGCTTGGATAAAGTTATACAGAGAAAGAAGAAAAAAATCAATGTTGTTTTCTGACTGAAACAACAGAAAATTGGTGCAAAGATAAAGCATCTAAAACAGAAAGAGAAAACTCGAAACATCTTAAACTATGATACTGCTGTCATGCTTAAGAGAAATAGATGAAGTAGTTTTTGGTTTGCTGGATATAGCCTTGTGGATACATAAAAGAGGGTGATGGATGAAGCGACCACTTGTTGCAAGCCTCCAAGCTGACAAGAAGAGAGCAGGGAATACAGTTCAGACAAAGACTGTGCATGCCAGTTCTGTCATTTATATTATTAATGTGCTGTGTTTGGTCCCTGCAGAGAGCTTAAGCTGAGCCAGGGACAGGATGTGCATCCAGTGAACATTTCCTATGGTACTGGATTCATAAAGTTGTTTTTTTATAACAGTTTTGAAAGTTAACTCCCCTGTCCCCTTTATCTGCCTTCCCTTCGAGAGACATCCTAAATCTAATCTAAGTTTGATTTGCCTTGAATTGGTTCCAGTGTCAGTCACCAAATGTTTCACTTTTACTGAAAGAAAAAAGGGAGAAGTCAGGCTCACAATTAAAAGGCAAATGTGAACTACCAGAACTGTTGCTGCTTAAAGACTTGTGAATAGTTTGGGAGTTTGTTTTGAAGAAAAAGAAGGAAAATGGAGGTTTAATGGGAAGTGACTCAGGAATGAGTCTTTTTAAGTTCGCTGCTTGGCTTTTTTATTTTGCAATCTTGTTTCCAAACTTGCAATCCGCTTTCAGTGTTCAACCTTCTTTTGCCAGGGTAAGCTCTAAACATTTCCAGCCTTGAGCTGATGCTTAAATGAACTTAATGCTGGCAAAGCCAGGGTGCTGCCTTGTTTGGAGTGATAACACTGTGCATGTTGTGAGTTTTTGAATATTTGAGTGCATGTGAGACACTGGCCACTTGACAAGCTGGAAGTGCAACTCCAAATAGCAATGAAGCCTGGTGGTGGGTGCCAGAGTTTGGAGAGGCAGGGAAATATCAGTACCACTTCAGTCAGGAAAAGGAGCAGTGACAACTCTTTTCCTCTCTGTTTTGTTGCACCATGTTAACATTTGTACCTCTCAGTCCCACTCAGGAGCTCTGTCTATCCTAAAATCCTGCAGCCAGGATTATTCAGCTTGCAGAATACAGAAAAAGCTTTGGGTGTGGGTGTAAAATTCACTTTTCGAAAATGGGGATAGATTTTAGAAAGAGAGGGTAACTACTCACACTGCATCCCTACTGTTTCCTGGATGTTATTTGGATGATTATTTTTCTGCTCACCTTTGGCAATCACTTCCCTCCCTTCCCTCCTTATTAACAGCATTAATAGGATATGGCAAAAGAGGAAATCTTCAGTTTGAACAACAGAATTTTCTGGGAGTTTCTGAAAGGTCTGTTTGATATAAGTCAGGTCTCTTCAAATAGAACTTTGATCTCATACACGTTTCATCATTTCTGTGCCCTTATGCGTGGCTAGGTCATCTCAGTATAAACCCAGCCACACAAACTCTGCTTCATGACTGTGTGATGCCAGAACATCCTGCTTTACCTGTTTTTGGCTAAAGACAGGCATTACAGGAGACACAGATTCGTCTGGGGCTGCAGATAAGCTGCAAGAAGAGCCCAGCCTCCAGGTATTCTTTGTCACCTGAAGAATACCCTGTCCTCTGGTATGTGGCAGCTTGTGACAGTCTCCCTAACCTGGTTGAGTCCGTGGGGACTGGATTAGTGTTAGCCAAGAGCTGTCATTAAGCTGTTTGTGCTAATCAGATTTGCTCGGGCTGGAAGGAGCCCTCAGACAGCAGCAGCTTGGCTGGGAGCTCTGAGGAGCAGCAGCCAGGGGGTGGAGGGAAGCTGAGATGGGACAGGGGCTGCTGGCAGCTCCTCTGCTGACACAGCTGATGAGAGCAGGGACTTGCAGCCACAGCCTCAAGTCAAAGACACTCCGAGTCTGCTGAGAGCGTGGCTCCAGAGCGGCGACACAAAGTGGTTTTAGGTGGCACTGAGCTCTTTCCTGCCCAGAGAGATGCAATGCTTTGGTTCAGACTTGCTCTTCCCAGCTTCGGTCCGTCTCTTCTCTTTGCTCAGCAATTTCAGTGGAGGAGCAAATCAAGGGGGTGGGATGGTGTCACCCCAGCCCAGCCGACCCTGGGGAGGGAAGGCTCCTTCTGCTCCTTCCAACCTCAGAGAGGAGCAGGGCAGTCATTCTTTATCAGCAGTACTAAGGAAAGTTTTATTACTGGGGAAATGAGCAATTTATTAAAATCAAGTGAAAGAATGGAGAGAAACAGGGGGTGCTTAGGGTAGAGAGGATGTATTTATCCAAGCTGGAACATTGCCAGGATCCCTAGATTAATTTCTGCATTCTTTCAGAATATTCCTTGGGATCAGGAATGCGAACAAGTGGCCATTTGTGTCTAGGTTGTCTCTCTCAGCCTCTATAGGAGGTGAAAAAAGAATCCATATTGCACATGGGCTCCAGAGTTTTACAGTATTTGGAACATTTCAGCTCAGCTCCCAAAACAAAGAGCTGGCTATTCAAAAGTGTTTGCAGGTCTGATAAAACTCTTACTACTAACTGGTAAAAGTTAGTAATGGAGCAGCTCATTAGTCAACACTACCCCTCTCTGTATATTAAATGAAGAATGTTTTTCAAGTAGCAGGAAGCACCTAACAGTATCTAATTATAGAGAGTAGTTGGTAACTATGTCACTTTTATTTTAATGGCACAATCAATTTTATAGATGAAAGTTTGAATTCAAACTTAAGGGAACTGTAGTTTTAGGCAGACAGCCAAAGCTTGAATTACTGTACTTAGTAACTTGAGGGGGGGAAAAATTATTTATAGAAGGTTACACATGTCTATATTTTTTATAAAGAACTCTTGATTGCTTTTGTTTTATGTCTCTTTGGAACTGTTGACTAGAAATCGTATGAGAAAAAATAATAAACTAGATAGCTCAAACTTAAGTGGCCAACACCAAGAACATATGTGTATGGTCTCAGAATAAATATTAATCAGGACTGTGGCTGGATTTTGGAGTGAAGCTATCATAGCTGTACATGATGGAAACTATTCAGATTTGCCTCTTAACAAGAATGATGTTTATATTTTTGTCTTATTTAATCTGAAGCTGTTTACATTTTCCTCTTATTTATTCCAAGGATATACTTTTCCCTAGCTGAAGGGTTATTTAGACAGGATAGTTTTGAAAAGCTCTATGACCTCTGAAATTTTAGACAAAAATCCCTCTAAACTAATGCTGAGTTGTAGAACTCAAATCTTTCTGAACTTCAGGTTTCGTATGTGATTACAAAAAATAGGCCCTTCACTGGCTCTTTGTATGGGGAGTGGTAAAGGTACAGCTGAGGGGTTTTATGCCTAATAGGGCATGAGCTAGTTATGAACCAAAATATTAGAACATTTTTCCATATGCTAATATGTGTTTATTCTCAAAAAGTCTCCTAATTCACAACTGACTTTTCCAGTTGACCTAAATGTTTTTTGATGTGTGTGTTTGGCTTTTTTTGAGGAAATTTTCTTAAAACAAGTGAAATGTTGGGTATTTAGAAAAAAATATTGTTCTAGGAAAATATTGAACTCTCTAATTTGTATTCGAAACTAATCTTGTTGAAGATTAACTCTTATAATGGGTAGAGTAAGAAATATTCTGGAATAGTTTTCTAGAAAAGAGAAAATTAATGCAGTGTGTGGAGGAATGTGTGAAGGTGATTGTTTCCTCTTCTATGTGCTGGTTCTTCTAGCTAATATCTAAATAAAGGAACAAGGCTACCTCTCCCAAGTTCCACAAAATTATTTTCAATCAATCTAAACAAAAATCAGGGATTTCTGCTTTTGTCCAGTGGCCAAAACAGAAATGCAATACTGAGCTGGCAGCACTTGGATTAAACTGTGCTTAAATGCACCACACAGGCTCCAATGTCTGTATGTATATTCCATGATATACATGTGCTATATTTGTAGTAACTAAAGGGTTAATGCACATTTAAATATTTGCTATTCCATACCTGCCTGTTTAATAATATTTTAGGATTACGAGTAGTGGTTTTTAAATATGTTCAAAGCTTGCAAGCTGTGCATTCCAGGCTTTCTGGTAACAGCTGGAAATCCCTAATTATAGTTCACAGGTTACACATTCATCTGGCAAAATCTGTAAATAAACCCTGAAAGGCAAGAATTCCACTTCCATAGTTAAATTCTGAATGCTGCAGACTCCATCACCAGGGAATGGGCAAATAACTCTCCAATAATATTACCTTTCAGCACACCAAAAGATTAAAACATCCACCCCTTGCCAGATTAAGAAGGGATTATGATGTTAGTATTTATGAAATACACAGGTTGCTTGGAAAGTGAAAATATTTAAAAGAGTTGGATAAACTGTACCTGGTTTCTTGCTGTTTTCACAACACGGATAAAAGAAACTACATCAAACTTCCACCTAACAACAAATCTGTCTCTAAATCTGTCTTTTTTTTTGCACTTGTTTTTGTGGGGGTTGAAATCTTACTCATCCCAAAGACAAGGTGGTGGATCCAGAGTGATTGTGGGCTGAAGTTTTCTGTGGTCTCTGCCTCCCACAGTGCAGTGGATGTCACACACTTCGGCTCCCAGAGCACCTTTAAATTTAGCAGTTGCCTGATTTCTTGCTCAGGCTTGCTGGAGGACTGGTATCACTCAGATTCTTAATCCGAGCATTTAGGCCAGAAAATGCAGTCAGACAATCACATTTTAGTGAGAGGTGATAATGCAGCATCCTGCTTGTTGAGTCCTTGACCTGCACTAGAGGTAAAGCAATAGCTGACCACCACTCTCTCAAGACATCTACTCTCCCAAACCACAATTAATTAAAGTAATGAGAATGGTTAACATTTAAGGGCTAGGAGTAATTTCCCAAAGCAATTATATTTCTTCTTAGGATTTCCAATTCATTTAGTTAAGGGAGGTTTGCTTAGATTTCTTGGTAGTTTTCAAAGGTAGAGTAAATGTATATATGAATATATAGAGCCATGTGAGATAATTGTACCACTCAATGGCAATTAAAATGAAAGCTTCCATGGAGATCCACCCACCAGGTAGAGAATCCATGGCTGTCACTCTTTTTCATTTATGCAGAAGAACTTCTCTGTTTGCTTGGATAAAAAACATTAAGCTATTTATTTATGCACTTAACACAATTTAAGCAAAATAAACCAGCCGTAAAAAAAAAAAAGGCAATTTGCCTATGACTGTCACACATCAGCCTTACCATCACCAGTCAGTCTGAGTGTCCTGAGGCACTAGCAGATGTAATGTCTGACAGAAAACTGTTTTACTGATTTCCTGTTCCAGCAAATATAGGTCTTACGAGTGTGAAACACTCGTCATTTAGTTGGCAATAAAGATAACGTGAGGATGTTTGCATTTATAAACTTGTGATTGAAACTGCACCCATTTCTTGCCTTTTCTCTTGCATTTTTGGAAAAGGCTGCTCTTCCTTGACTTCAGAATTTGTTCTCGCTTAATGAGACTTAGAAAATATGTTTTGCCTGCATTTCTGATCTCTCCTGTGCCACTGTAACCCCACTGATTACGAGGGGCACGGAGGCTGTGGGGGTGTTTTGTGCTTAGAACTTCTGAAACTGCAACAGTATCTGTGCCTCTGAAATACTGCATCCAGCAATTAAAACACCCCAAACCAAAACTGCTTGTGAAAATACATTTATCTTCTCTGAGCAAGAGTCAACAGCCTCAACTGATGGAATTTTCATCATTTGTGGTTCTTAAGACTGTGCCTCAGTCACAAACCAATTTGTATAACCCTTCCTAACAGTGGACAATATTCTGAACCACATTCAGTGCTTCAAATGTGTGGGGTTTTAACTGTTTTTATTGTGCCTCATGCATCCTCACAATTAGGAAAAGCTTACCCTTTTTTGTTACAGATAAGGTGTTTCATACTTTTGCATATTCAAATTCATAATGGAAGGAAATTTCTTAACTTGTCGTGGTCAGATGTTGTTCAGAATGTTGAAGTGCACCCTACAGTCTGCAATCCACTTGCTGCAATTGGGCTTGTTGCTGTAAGGGATTTACTGATTAGTCAAGAGGAATGAGAGAAATGTGACATTTAATTATTCTATGACAAAGGAATGCTTTATCACAGGACAAAGGTACTCATAATGAGAACAGGTGTATCATGTGAAAGCACATGGGAAAGTTCTGCAAAGGAGAGACAGAGGAAAAATGATTTTGTGAATGGAATTTATTAGCATCTGTGTAAAAAGCCTTTAAATCCCTATAATTTACAGCTGTAAAACTAGTTTACAAGTGGAGGTACCCCCAACTTACAGTTTTAGTGTATGCCACCTTATGTTTGCGTGTTTGAGCCAAACGTTTCCACACAGAGAAAATCAAAGCAGTCTGGTTTGTAGCACATGCTCTGGGCTGCTGTGGAGGCCTTTCTAGCTGGCACTTGATAAGAGTGAGTTGTTCCTGTGAAACAGGCATATTCTCTTAATTATTTATAGAGTTACAGGATGGAGGAATGGGCTGGGAAATGGTTGCTTTAGGAAAGCAGCCCACCTGTATCTCCTGGGCGATAACCCTGATGCTGAATTTTTGTTGTTCACACACGTGACAGTTCAAATATATTAAACAGAGGTTCGGAGAATACTAAGCCCCCAAACAAAAAATCTGCACTTCTGTTAGAGAATTGTCCTTAAAGCAAATTGGCTTTTGCTGTTTTCTTCACCCTGTACTCAAGTTTCAACAACCTCTGATGACTTTAGCAAAGCAAATTGCAATGAGGATGCCTGGGAAGCACAATCTCTTGGCAAATACTTGTGAAAATGACCTTGGATATCAGGGCTGATGGAACAAGTTCTTTGCTATACTGGTTAAAAAGAAGACCAAAGAAACAGCCCATACTGATTTTGGTACAATGTTCATCTTTGCACGTGGCTCTAAACAGTGTTATTCTTCTGGGGGGAGGGAATGTGTTAGAAAGATAATGCTTGAAGATACTTGGATATTGCTATACATAGCCTGTAATGTCTTAAGTAATTCATTTTAATACTTGATTCTTACATGGCTGTGCCCAGCTGAACTGAGAATGTGAGGAGCTGCTGTGCTATAGAGATAGCAGTTTCTCCTCTGGTGAGGAGTGCAGAAATGCTGAAAGAAGCAGAGAGGGAATGGAGGGCATAGGTATATTTAATTTTTGTTCCTGTCCTATTGAGAAATCCCATCTCAAGCTAAATTGCTTTGACCTAAATGTAGCTTAAAAAGGGAGAAAGGGTACTGCACTGTACATTCAGGAGCTCACATACTTATGGTTTTATAATTTATTCTCTGAACCAGAGGTGCACACAAGCCCAGCCTCTGCCATGCACAGAAGCCCTCTGCTGCTGTGGGATGTTCTTATTGTTCTTATTGCCCTTCAGCTGTAGAATTGCCCTCTCTGAAGAGGTGTAAAGGTATGTTGCCTGTTAATAGTTCTCTAGAGGGAAAGAAGGAGTTAGCAATTTCTACCTTCAGCATTATGGGAAAAAAATACAGATTTCCATGTGGATTCAGACACAGCCACGTGTGTAGCTGCAGCAGTACAAATGGAAGGTACCTGCTGTTGAAAGGGAATTCCTCAAAGGGTCATGCAAGTAAAAACATTCACCTGGGCAGGAAAGGAGAAGAAATGAGAATTTCACTGCTTCAGCTTAGATTCTGGAAATAACTGAAGGTAGTTTTTTGTGCATGGAGATGACTTATTCTTGTCTGCTTTCCTACCCAATCACCCTTTGCTGCAGGCAAGAAACTCCCCTGCCTCTTTTTTACAATGATGTCCTTTTAAACCTTAAAACAGAGACCCAGAAGGGTTTTGGGTTTGTGTTTGGTCTGTTTGGCTTTTTCCTGAAAACTAAACAAAGCCTCCTAATTCTTAACCTGTATGTTGAGCATGCATGCTGTAAATAATAAGTCATTAACAAAAGCCTGTGGATTACCTGCTGTTCTGTGGTGGGGCAGGATCAGTGACTAATGAAAAACCTTCTCTTGATGTCCTTGCATACCAGTGGTGGTTTAGTTCCCCATCTAATGTGCTTCTGGAGGTGCTGGTTGTATGGAAAATATCAGAAGACCCTGATCAACACTGGCATGATTGTATTTTATTTATAGCACCTAATGACCAGGTTTTAATATAGTGGAATGTTCACAAGTAAATAAGTGAACTTTAAAAAAACATATGATGTTTCTAGTAAACTTTCCTGGATTACTTGCAGTTTTATATTTTGCTATGTGGCAACATTGGAATCAAAGTATATCACACCAGTGAGATGACATGGTCACCAGAGGCAGTGCAGCAGTCTGGGTCAGTGACTCTCCATAGCTTTGAAATTTTAAATTCACCTCACGTAATGGGGAGGAATATTTTAAAAATGCTAAGCATTCTTTGTTTGCTTTTGGGTTTTTTGTTCATTTATTGTGATCCATGTACATGATAACTCTCTGGATGCTTCATAGGGAGATGTGGGTACTTCTAGAAGAATATTCAGCTTAATACAATCTGACTCTTCTTCCATGGATGTCTCCTGAAAGTGGTGTGAAGATGATCAGGCTTCTAAATTAAGTTTCAGTTAGTTTTTAATTCTCCCTGCTTTGGGCACCTGTGAGCCTTGTATGGCACCCGATGCCATAGGATTTTGCTCTCATTTTCACGGCCTTTTAAGTTGGGTAATACAAACAATAAACTTGCACTTGTAGCTCTGAGGCACAGAGCAGTTTCTCCTGGTCTGCTGTGCAGCATTTGAGTTCAAAGTCAGACACCTGGAATTTGGGCTAAGATGCTGACAATCCCCCAATTGTGCTAGCAAGCTTTGCTGTGTAAACACCTGCATTTCTAAGGAGCAGCTAGGAAATTTGTTCATTTTATATAGGCTACCAGGCAACCTTCAAACAGGAGCAATTTTTAGCCAGCCTGGTCCTGCCAGGTTTGATATGGCTTTGTGCCATGTATTCGATTTAAACTGGTAACTTAAGTAGCCATATCTCATTTCCAAACACCTGAGCTATGCAGAAAGCTGGTTTCACTTTAAACTTAAATGGTTTTGCAAAGCTCTGCAGCAGAGTATCCACACATCACAAATGATGTAACCTGACAGACATAAAGTGGAATTAAAGTGAAATACATGTACTGGTTAAAACAAAACCATCTATGTCATGAATGAGAAAAACAAAACAGATGGAACTATGGACTTGGTCATGCATCAGAAGATTCTCAGGCTCTCGTAATGTAGTGTAATTTAATAAAGGGGAAAACCCTTCAATATTCAAAATGCAATAAAGAGAAAAATGTGATTTTGTAACCATGTTGGAATTTAGTATCAATAACAGCAAAATAAAGAGTGCATTGATGACATGACATTAGAGCTTAAGAAGAATACACACATTGATTTATGACTGATTGAGTTGATATACACTTCAACTGTAGTGTCACAAGCATACTGACAAAGTGGCTTTATATTAGCATACCCCACGCTAAAAGGAAGATTATATTGTTAGTGAGTGGAGATGTTAAAAGAAAGGACCGTGTCCCAAGGACTCAGAACAGCCAAGCCCCATCTGCAAAACTGCTCAGAAAGGGCTCCAAGAAGGCAGCTCTTCACACACACTTTATCCCCCAGCACCAGGGAAGCTGTGATTTGGTGTAATGATTGTGGCTGGAGCCACAGGGAATTCAGCACTCTTCATGTTTGGAACACAAAGGTTTTGTGTCCCTGGGAAAGCCTCATCCTTCCAGGGGCAGGGAGCAGTGCACACAGCGCTGGTGGCAGCTGGATGGGGAGGATGTGCATGAGAAATTATTCCAGTGAGGCACAGATCGAGCAAGATAAGGCTACAGACTTCACGCTTATACGTGACAAATGCTGTTTCGGGTGCTTTGCACAGAGGTGATTATATGCAGGCCCTCCTACAGGTGGATGACTACAGTATCTGACTAATTTCTGTATAATCTGCCTTATTCCATTGCTTTGCTGGGCAGGCAAAGCCTGTACTGCATGTGCTTTACCAAACCCTTCTCAGATCAGAGCAACAATGCCGATCGTAGGGAGGATAAATGCCTTTGAACTTAGATTACAGCTCACAGAGTCACTTCAGGTACACCAGTGACAATTTTATCCTGCCTTTAATATACAAATATCTTCTGTGCTCTTTTCCTCTTGCAATAATAAATACAAATATTAAAAGTACTTTCTGTACTAGACAGTTTAATCACAGCAATGTGGTCAGGATCCAGGAAGAGGAGGTCTTAGGTACCAGAAGTCCTTGGGGACTTTTATTACTGGAAATGGGATCTTTGCCAGAATCTGCAAGCTATCTTTCTAGAGAAGACATGATAAAATGGCCTCTTAGCAAAGAATTGTGCCAGACTTTTAATTTTCAGGAGTCTGGATTTATTTATTTATTTTTTCTACTTAGAAGAGAGTCAACTTAATTTGTAAATCAGTTGAAAAAGGAAAAAAAAAGAAAGGAAGGGGAGGGGTAAAACCAGTGACATTTTAAGCTATAGAAGCCTCCGTGGAAAACAAATTTCTCTTGGCAATCAAGATAGCTTAACAACCATACACACATTGTCAAAGGGAAAAATTACATTTTTCCTTAACAGAGATCATATACAGATGACTGATTTCTCTTTCAAGTTCAGGCACAAAGGGGCTGTTTATTTATATTCAGAATTTGACCTAGCTCTTGAAGAGATGAGGAATGGTGGCTAAAGGGCTCTCAAAATGCTTCTTGGCAAGGAGTACAGGATAACAATCAGTGTAAGTATAAATAGCTCAGAATGGTGATAACAGGAGTGAAGTTGTTGTTTCAGATAATTTGCAGTGCTTGCTCACTTAGGCGCAATCAGAAGGTTTTTTGTTACAGTACATTATATATCAGTTTTGAAGCTGCCTTGGATACCTGCTATTTTCCTTTGCTTGGGATGTGCTAAGAGTACCTGTGTCTACACAAACAGGAAGTATCCCCTTCTTTTCCTTTTAATTAATATAAATAAAACTGAAGGGTCTTTTTCAGCATTTTGGTGATTGAGTGCACAGCTCTGGCAGCTTGGTGAACACTTGCAATGCCCACCAATTCTGGGTGGTTTGTATCCTGTCCAGCACTCCCATAGGATTGTTTAATTTACAAAATCATGCAAAATCTGGATGTGTTCAATGGAGAACAAGTTGTACTAAGAGGAAGGCAATGATGTGAAAAGAACTATATAAGAATATTCTTATACCATTTTCCCCCCACCCCCTCCAAAGATTTTTACTTTCAGTGGTGCTGCCCTGGCAGGGTGTTTGCCCAGCTTCGGGTACCTTTGGAGTCTCCTTTTAGTTGTGCCCTTTGCTAAACTGGTGTAATGTGCTATGTTAAATGGACTTTCCCACTTAATTTTCAGATGAGTAGAGAAGAGACAGCTGTCCTTGTTCAGTCCCACTGCTGCTCATACACTGCTTTGCAGGATTGTGGGTTTTTTTGAGATTTATCTAGACATGAACCCCATAATGGCAGAGGACAGGGTAGTTGTGTGAATTAGGTTTGTGTCTCCTGCAGAAGAATCTAACTGGGTTCTTCAGCTCTAAAACAAAAATCACTTTATCTATCTAACCTTATAGCCCTACTGATTTGATAGGGATTGGAATGGATGGATGTGAAACTGCTAATATTTCTCAGCTGCATGTAAATAAGTTTATAACTAGAAACTTGACAAATACTTTTTTTACTTGGGAAACCTAAGTTCTATGTCCTGATATTATCTTTACAGATACAGATTTTGAAGTGGCACTCTTCAGCCATTTAGTCTTGCTGGTCGCTGTATGTTCCATTCCTGTTCCAGAGTTGACAAGGAAGGTGACAGACCAAAACTTTGGAAAGTGTAGCATGGCCTGGAAACTCACTGTGTTATCAAGTGAGATGAATAGATGTGCACCACTCAAGGAATGGGCAGGACTATAAAGAGCAGGAACCTTATTCCAAAGGGAGCGTTTACTAAACGGTTTTTTGTGTGTTTAATGTTGTGTGATCAAGCAGCCCTGGTCTTATTTGGTTGACACCAAGACTTTTAAAACAAAGTTGTGATTTGCTAGTGCCTTGATCAATCCTTGTGACTTCGTGTGTTTTCTGTCCGTCAGCTGCACTGCAGGAACTGTGAGTGTGCTCTTTGAAAAAGCACCAGGAGTTTCAGTATATCTAACTAGAGATGTCTTGAAAACCAGAGCTGTGCAGAATATTTGTAGAAGGCTCTCTGAAGGTTGTCATTCAAACTGAGCACTTGAAAATGCAGGTTTCCTTCCCAGAACAGTGGAAACGCACATGGCAAGGGAGCTAATTGATGTCCTCTTGGAAAATATGACTTGGTAAGAGTTGGATGGTGCAGTGGATGTGTTTTTAAAGAAAGGCCAAAACAGGAAGGCGTCAGAGTACCACAAAATTAATCTTCAGGCACTTCTGAAGATTTGCATTTTCAATACAACTCTTCTGATGAAATAGGGATTATAGAAGAAATAAACAAATTTCAAGTTTAAGGCACGCACAACTGGGCTACTGTTTTCAGGCTGCTTCCTGACTTACGTTTTTTGTTTAAAATACTTACACCTTGTTTTTATCTTGCTACAATAGAGGAATGTTCTCTCCTGATGCACTTAATTAAATGCTGGTTTTACTGTTAATTTAGTACCACCTCTATTAGCAGTTTAAGAATGGAGACAGAAGATTGAGCAACACCTCAAACTGAAGAAGTTTGTCACAGCTTATCAAGACACTGAAGAGAATAAGTTTTTTTTAATAGTAGAAAACTTGAGAGCACATTAAAGTACTTGATCTGTTTTTTTCTGTCAGCACAGGATTTCTTCATTTACAATTTCATCAGTGTGGTGCTGGATGAGTCACTCACAGATTTCCAGTGAACAAAAAGTAAAGGAATGCACTTTATTGTTAAGACAGAATTAAACCCACCAGCAATAGAAGCTGAGAACTTAAAAGCA
This sequence comes from Pardalotus punctatus, assembly GCA_013400915.1. Lineage (NCBI taxonomy): Eukaryota > Metazoa > Chordata > Aves > Passeriformes > Pardalotidae > Pardalotus > Pardalotus punctatus. Next base: position 634,026 of record VZTX01001913.1, on the reverse strand, counting down.
AGTGGGAGTTAAATGGATATGTAGTGTAGTCTTGCTGACGAGACATAAAATGAAGGGCCTGATTGCTTATGGTTATTAACAATCCAATGGCTCTTTTTGTAGGGCAGGGCACAGCAGCCCCAGTGTTCTGGCCCATTTCCAAATATGTGTTCATTCTCACTCAAATCTCCCTGAAGTATCAATTTGATATGGTGTTCTCTCCTCCCTTTCCTTTCATAAACCAATATGTACTGGGGCTACTGTTTCCCAATCCAGAAGCAGAACTTGGGGATTCTCCGAAATAAATAAATAAATGCTAAAAGTTGTTTTTTTTTGTCACAGCACAAGTAATTCCTGACATACCTTTTCCCTGCATCTATGCAAGGAAATGCAGGCTCACCCCTCTGTGGGATCCCAGTGTATTGGAGAAAGTTGATTTGTTCTGAATCACACACTTATTTGCTCATCCTCCCCTTTCCTGGCCTATGAGCTTGTTATAACCAACCTTTAGTTGACAGTGAAATATCCTGGTGTTTGTCCCTTCCCTGAGATGCAAGGAAGATTTTCTCTCTGTGTACCAGGCCAGTCACTTTTCTATCAGCCATCAGCAAATGCTGTGAGAGCTCAGCAAGGACGTTCAGGGCTCCTGGGTCTGCAGGTGACATTTGCTTTGGCTGAGGGTTTTGCTGCTGGCTTTGGTCCCAGGGACAGGGGGAACACGATGCTCTCCTGCCCTGTGATGATGGAGTGGCCCCTGCAGGTTGATGGTGTCAGAGGTGGTGGTGAAGCACAGAGACACCTGCAGTGAGCAGAGAGCCTGAATCAGTATCTTTAAATATATATGTGAAAGATATTTAAAAAATTGTATAAATATATAATATATACAATATTATATATAAATATGTGAAAAAGCTGAAATGCTGTGTTTTTCTGCCAAAGTGGTGAAATCTGATTGTACCAAGACCTCAATCAGTCTTTCTGAACTGTGTGGCCTATAAGTAAACACAAGCTAAGGCCTTGTGAACAAAGTGCTGTGTGACTATTCTATTTTTAGACTTGTTACAGCAAGTAGCGCTTAAATTCAATTTTAAAATTAGGATTATATGTGCTATAAGCATTAACTTGTGAAAAATCTGATAACACACTTGAGCTATTTTTTTTAATATGATTCTAGCTTTTTAGCACTGTGACAATTTAAAATGTCATTGTTCTGGGTAGCAAACATTAATTGACTTTGGAAGACTATTTCACCATTCTTCCTAAACTGAGCTTCCTTCCTCCCTGATAATGAGATTATTTTCTTGATGAATTCCCCCAGAAGTTTCAATGCAGCCATCGTTTTTAGCACAAACCAGAAAGTAAATTTAGTCTGGATTCTAGACATGCACAGAACTCACAGCTTCCATTAAAATGTGAGAAATCTGGAATAGTATCCTACTCCAGTAAAAGTGGACAAGCACATCTCTCCACAAGCTCATAATGAGGCTTCATAAGAACTTTTGATTGTTACTTTTTTTTAGAAGCAAATATTCCTCTCAGGAAGGTACAGAACTTTCGAAATAACATCTTGTTTTCTGCAACCTGAGCTGGCAAGACATTTATGATGCAGAGGGTTTTGGAAAAGTGATTTGTATGACTTTTGCCTGTAGAGTAGGGGATGTTTTCTTTGATTGTATTAGAAGTGGTATATGAGAAATCCCCTGAACCTTTCATTGTTTTCACTATTTCTTTCATGAGTTTTTTCTTTTAATGCAATAACCTAACTTCAAATTTTATCAAAAAATAAATAGAGGAAATCTCTGAGAAAAAAAGAGGGAAATGATACAACACTGTCATGTTCTTGTTTTTAATAGCTGTGAAAATATATTGTTTGGCTTTCTGAATTGCTGTACTCAGTAAGCAGCAAACACAATCAAAGCTAGAATATACTGCATCACAACACGTACTAAATTAATTTATCTTGACAAATTTCATATAGTTTAAATAATTCATACTGTACTTTTATTAAAATCTGAAAGGAAAAGTAATGAATTCTTGGTTGCATGGCGCCTTACTGTAAACTTCTTACATTATTAAAATTATAAATGTAATCACTTGAAACTGTTGCTTTTTTTTTTTTTTCAAATAAAAGTCTTTGAGGTGACTTTTTGTAGAGGATGATGATATGAGAAAAGTAAGAGTTAGAAGGATATGCTTAAATTGTGATATTGCTGTTTATCTAATCATACTTTATTCTTCCCAGATCCCAGCGCAATGCCAGGGAAGTCAGTATTTTCTTCACTCTGCACAAACCAGGGATTAGAGAAGTGGAGAGAGGTCAACCATCCGAAAAACAGTGCCACAAGTGGAAACAAGGCTTTAAAAACTGTTCTTTTTCAAATTCTTTTTCTTCCCTTCACTAGTACCCCTACATTCTTGTGCAATGAATTTTTGTCAATACACAGTATTTCTTTGCATTATGATTTCTCTGTGGCTTTGTCTCCAGGGTCTTTGTTGACCACCATTGTACATGTTTGTGATGAATGTCTTAATCCTGCTTTTTAATCTAGTTCTAGTTTATTGCTCTTGGAAAGAAATAGGTATTTCCTGTGAGAAGAGATTGAAACTCTCTTGCTGCCTGAAAACTTTACCCTCTCCACTCTATGGTCTCCTGAGCATAAGGATGGGAACAGAAGATCATAACCTCAGGTGCAATGGAAAGCAGCTGGAGAAGATGATCCCTAACAAAGAAAAGTTTGGTTTTGTGCAAATTCTAACAGACTGATACAAGATAAGCTGAATTTATGTCTTATAAAAACCAAACTGCTTCTGAAGAGTATGTTTGATAGCCATCTTTGAGCCTAGATTTGCTGAAAAATACATTCTTTCTCCTTGGTTCTTTTTTCTTATTTGAAGAGTGTGGTTATGAAATAGGTGAACCATAATCATCATCATAACAATAACATAAGCCTTTTTTCTCCTCCTAACCTTTCCTGAGAACAATGTTTTGGTAAGCAAGCTCTGAATGGGAGGGCAGACTGTGTTCCCTCTGAATTCCTGATGTTCCTTCTCAGTAGTTTAACATGGGGTTCTTTTGCTATTCACTGTGACAGGACAGTCTTCTGACCTTCTAAATGACATTGTCCTCACTCTATTTCCTCTCACCAGTCCCAGTTCCTTTGTCTTCTCCCCATTTAGTTTAAAGGTGTTGATTTTAGCCTCATTACAAACCCATTACAGGATCCAGTGTCATTGGCAGGAATTCAAGAAAGGCTCCATAATGCAATAGTTGGCCATTTGCAGAAGAGGAGTGTCATAAAGAGATGCTTCCCCAAAGACCGGTGGGTTCCAGCCTTTTTAATGGTCTCTTCATTTTCATGGATGCCAAATTCACATGCAGTGTTTAAACTACAGTAATCACACACACATAAAACATTGCTAAAAGATGTGCACACTGTAAAATTTTGCAGACTGTACATTTAACAACATGAGCAAGCTGTGTTGTGGCTGCCCACTTAAATATAGAAAGTAGTTTTTTACCCTGGTATTGAAGAATTTTTGTAGGATTTTTGTGTCCGACAAATATGTGTGAGATTTTTCTTTCTCTCAGGTCCCTCCCCGAGAGGCTGACATTCCTAGGACCCCTAAAAATCAGGTGGAATATCTGCCACTGACTGTACTGGACATTTTGGTGAACCAAAACCTTGCTAAGGAGGTCACATCTGCAAGAGCTGACAAGCAATCACAGACACTGCAGATTGCAGGTAAGTGGGAAAACCCTTCAGATTTTGTTCTTATTAAGAAAGAGAAAATCAACTAAAAATACCCCTCTGCCAATCCTTAGGCTCTTAGTTGTATACACATATACAGAAACATGAACTCACTTGTACAGATGTTCCTCTTGTTGTTATTACTGCTCAGATCCTGTAGTGCTGGGGATAAAACTTTAGCTAGGTCAGCAGGCTGGCAGAAATCAGGTAAAAATACCATTGGGGAAGGCAAGATTGAACAAATCAAGAAGAACAAGGGAGTCCTATTTTTCCTACTTTTAACCAAACACCTTTCAGATTTCACCACAATTCAGATTTGTTTGGCTTATTGGCTCTAACGAATTTTATTATCATTGAATGTTTGCATACAGTGCGCTTCCTTCAAGTTTGGGGTTCTGTTTTGTTTTTCTTTTTATTTAAACTCTCTGTTAATTTTCTTGTCCTCAGTTTTAGAAAAGTTCAAACCATACCCTGTGTCTTTGAATGAGTTATATCCTCTTCTTGAGAGATTTCTACTGTTTTAAATCACAGGAAGTCCATCTGGCTTTAAAAATGCCCATAGAATTTGCAACATGTGGACTGGATGATGATTTTCCTCTGGGAATGTAGACACCATCATTCATTGGCAAGTTTTTAAAACTTGCAATAGTCTCTTCTTAACTGTGCTGAGAGAATGAAAAATCCAGTTATTCACTGTGGACAGAAACATGCAGTTAAAGTTTTTTCATATGGTTTTCTTGGTTTGACTGAAAACTATCTAAATCCCAGTTGTATCAGTCAGCAGTTGCATCACTATAAACTCTTCACACAGGAAAAAATCATGGAGTTAGTGAAATATTTGAGTGAACCTTGAATTCATGCAGGCAGAATTTTCACTGGAAAGCAGGCATGGCTTGGGCAAGTGAATCAATACTTAATTATACCTAACTTGGTTGGTTTGCAATCCATGTGCTAAAGATTTGAACAAAGTAGCAGAACTACAATCTGGGGAGAAATCTAGTGTGTTACCCAATGTATTTATTAAAGTCCATTATTTTTTCAAAGGCAACTATGACCTTTTGATATGTGTGTATTAGGAAAGTTAAATTGAAACTTGGAACTAAACTGGGATTAACTGTAATATTGCATAAATGACATCAGTTCCTTCTCCCAAGCCTCATTCAAAACTAAAGTGGCTTTAATTTAGTTTAGAAATTAAAGTAAATTAAAACACGTTTGGTTTTTTACTTTGTATTAATTCTGAAGGAGAGGTTCCACATAGCAGTTTAACCTTACTAACTGAAAATTCTGTAACAAAATGAAAACATGAGAAAATGCAAAGAATTTGGGTTCTGCTGCATCATTATTTTATGAAGTGCATGTGTGTACTCATAGTTTTCTGCTAGGAAAAATAAAACAAACTTGAAACATGTTCAAGCTTCACTTAGCTGAAAAAGTAGGCTTTTTTTCAAAAACTATCTGATTTCTGTGGCTGATGATCTAAACAGAAGATAAATTTGACAGTCAAATAGATAAAACAGGAAAGGTGATGCTATGAAAAAGAATTATGGCAGCATCTGCTGCTGCAAAAATTATGAGTGAGCTGGGAGCCAGTCATGCCCTGAGCTTCCAATTGCCACAGTAAATGCGGCACCAATAATGTCTTCCTCCAATGGTATCCTCTAAGAGAAATTTTGGGTTCTTTTTTGGCAGGGGTGGGAGAGAAAATTAAATAAAGAAGTGCAATGACACTTCTCCCTATTTACTCTTCCAAATGCCTGTATTCTGTGGTTTCAGCAGTTCCAGAGCTGCAGACAATATTTGCTTTATTTATATAATAGACTTTGGTGAGAATCTGTTCCCTAAATTATGTGGTGTTTTTAAAATTTTTTCTTCTGTTTGTTTTGTTTTGTTTTGTTTTTTTAACTGGCCTATGACTTTGGCACACAAAACATCCTGTGACAAGGAATTCAGCAATTAAATTATGCATTGTGTGAAAAAGTACTTCCTTTTGTTTGTTTTAAACCTGCTGCCTGATAATTTAATTTGGCGCCTGCTGGTTTTTTTATGCTTAAAGAATTAGTAAGAAGCTTGAAACTTCACAGAAATCTAGTGTAAAAACAAGACATTAAAAAGTATTGATATGACCTGTGCATAGCTGGCATTCAAATTCACTGTCAATGACTAGGCTTGTAATAAAAAGTATATTTTTATAGCATTTTTATAGGAGTCTGTTGTGCTTGATTCTGCCCAATGTAATAAGGTAATATCTGTCTTCAGGGTTATTAATGCGGAACTTTTTTATGTCTTCTTTTTTTTAAATTTAGGATATATTGGCTTCCATATCTTAGGCGTAGGTCTATATTTCTTCAGGATGATTATAAAACATGTACAGTATCAGGTTTCTAGCTTTAGAAGAATACAAATGGCAAATTTAAACACAATTTATTTGAGAATTCTAAGCTTGAAGAAGTTTATTTGCATTTCTAGTGCTTGTCAGGTTTCAGGAACCCAACTTGAGTAGCTAGGTTTTAAACTGGTCTGGAATTTTCTGTCCTACTTTGCTTACTAGTTCATATGTACAGGCAGAGGAATGTTTATGGATGTATTTGAGTAGAGCAGGAGATTAATTTTGAGTCCCGTGCTGACCTTTGCTCTGCAAAATTTATTGACTGGAATTACACCAAGCTAGTGTCCAAGTGGAGCATGCTCCTGTGTCATGGACAATTTGGCACCGAGGAGCAAAACCCTGGATTTATTGTTTTTCTATAAAAAACACAGCCCTCGAGATGCACATCCAGCCAGGATATTGCAAGCTGTCTCAGTAATATTTTGTTTGTTTGTTCTTTTAATAAACATCTCCTTCTGATGGAAATGTATTTCTTTCAGAGCATTCACCCAAAGATCCCCATCAGTAGTCTCGGGCTAAGCTGAGCTTGACTTGAACAGATTGTGACATTTCAACCAATGTCATAGTTTGGTTAATTAGTCAATGTGGCTTAATGAAGGGCAGTTTCTAAATATAATCTGCATAGCCAAAGGTAGCCAGCTGAAGAATGGGCTGCACCCAAAACGCTCACAGTGAGTTTTCATTCTGCATTGCAGGCAGTGCTAATATTATTTCAATTCCAAGAACTGAGAGATATATACCTACAATTTCCTTTAATTTGTAATAGCAGTCCTGCCTACAACGTTTAGACACACAAATATGTGTTTGTGGAAATTAACTAACAAAGCACAGGCTCTGGTTTAAGAATGCTGCTTCTAACTTTACTTTGTCATAAATCTACAGCTGTACAGCAGGAATTGCTCGCCAGTTGTGGATATGATAAACAGAGGTTATTATTACTCAGTTGGCTAAATATTTTGGTAGAACATGGTAACAACGGACAAGGTCTGCCAGCAAGCTTCCTGAGATGCAAAGCCTTTCCTGTGATGGTTCTACTGTGCAAAAAGCAATACTGAAAAAGCAGCTCAGAAGACCTGTAGCTTGTCTTTGCTTTGTATTTCTGCTTGCTTATCAGAAACGGAGCAGGGGCCTGGTAGGCAGAGCCCATGGTAGGAGCACACAATTGAGCCTGGAATTCAGCATCCATAAAACACGAGACCCGCATTCCCCACCATGACAGATCCCATGGAGGGCTGAGGTTTTTTCCCTCCTCCGCTTCTGTGCGGAAATGTAAGTGACGGTGTTGGGGTAGAGCTCTTGTGAAGCGCTGAGCGGGAAATCGTGTCCGTGGCTCGGGGCTGGCGCAGCAGGCTTGTCTTCAGGGCAGCGTGCAGTGGTGTTGGCTTGCCTGCAGCCAGCTGGTGTTGATATGTACACCTTGGCCAAAGAGCGGGAGAGCTTGTAAAAGGAAGTGCAGGGAGGTTTGAGGGGGAGGAAGATCAAAGAAATAAATAATAATGAGCAAAAGGCCTGCTGGTTCCCTATAAGCAGGGTGGAAATAAGAGGAATTGTTATTTTAGTGGCATGGATTGCCTGGATAGGAAGTGTTTTTGCTGCCACAGTGCTTAACCCTGTGTTGGCTGGAGCTTTCTTCAAAAACTGGGTAATGTAGGGTTTGTTTTGTGATCTTGGAGCTGCTACAGACCAGCCTCTAATTTTAGTTGCTAACTGCAAATTTGGATTAGCATTGGATTTTGCAGGAGATTATAAATAAACATATTTATTTCTTGGCTTGAGATTAGGGAGTAGTGCATTTTGGGGTGGCTAATGCCACAAATCACCTATTCAACTTTGTTTTCTTGGTGCCAAATTATTTCTAGACTGCAGCATCTATCAGCTATATCCAGAAAGGCAGTGTAGAAATACACTGTTGTTTCAGCCAAAGTAAAACAAATATTTTATAATTAGAATTGCAAGATTTCTCTTATAAATATGGAAGTAGTTTTTGGTGAGAGTATTTTATTGTATTCAAGCTCTTTCAACTTCTGGTATAAAAATTACTGATAAAATTGATGCAGGAAGAAACTTATTACAGGGATAAGCATGATGGTGACTTCAACATATTTTAAGATGTTGCTGGAAGTAGGAAAGGAAGCCTTGTTCAGTCTCTCATAACATTGAAATTATTCCATTAGAATAGCAAAAAAATTATACATATGGACATTAAAACCACCCATATATAACGAGAATAAGTTTTGGCACGTAACTTTGTATTTATTACAGAGCTCAGGGAAATCCTTTTGTGGGAAGTGCACTAATTACTTGGGAATAGGATCAGATTTAGAATAAGCATTCCCAGTGTTCCTTGTGGAATGGGACAGAAGGCCAGAGCAGGACTGACAGCAACCACCTCTCTTCTTCCATGACTCCCAGCATCACCTGGATAATGCCAATGGAGTGTTCAGCAGACATAAACCCTTATGTGAGAGGCATATTTGCAACTGAAGGGAGTTCTTAGAAAAGTGGTAATCCTGGAGCATGAACAGCTTTTTGTAATAATTTCTGAGGGCTTTTCAACATTTCATTCTTCACGGAAAATGCCTGCGGAGTTAAATAGAATATCATAACCAGTCGCTGAGATTTCTGAGTCATCTTAGGGAATTGTGGCCTCAATTCCAATAACAGGAGCTCTGTTATCAACTTTTATAGGCCTGCATACCTTCTATGGAATAGTTCCTTAAATTTAATAATACCAGAATAAAACGAAATAAAACATCCTCAATTGAATTCTTCTATTTTGGAGGGTAATTTTTATGGATTCCTATTAAATTCTAGGCAACATTTCAATGATGGAGGTTTATCTTGTCTTTCAATGATATTAGACATAAAAGATCTCAGGGGGTGTCTCTGATGAATAATGCTTGCTCTCTCCTGGCTCCAGAAGAAGGAGGAGTGTGGCAGAAAGGCACGTAATTACCTTGGTGCAGAGCCACGCTGCTGCTGCTGCCACAGCGCTCCTGGCAGCAGAGTTAATGGGGTTTTTTGGTGCTGTGCTGATAATCCAGCTCACACAGACCTAGGCGTGGTGTTTTTAGATGTCATCAGATTATGCAAGATAGGAATGCTCTGAGATCCTAGCAGCAGCTCTTTTTATGGAATCCTACTTGAAAGAAAGAAGGATGCTGTAGTAAGGATGCCAGTGCCCAGGTACTGTTGTTTTAATAGGATTACTACTGAATCACCAGCCTGTTTAATTAGACCTATAAAAGTTATTTAGCAAGGTGTGGATTGGGGCTTGGGGGAGGAATATCAAGAGCACAGCATGTCTGGAAAAGTGTCTATAAAAATCCATCTATAAAAGTCTCTTACTATGTGGTCTAATTAAGGTCTGGATACAGCACATACATTACTCTACAAAACAAACAGGTTGGTTTCTGTTTGACGCACTTTATTTTTATAACCTGATTACAAACTGAAAGAGTTTGTTAATTTAGCCTTAGTTTGGGTATACAGCAGAAAGCAGTGCTTGTCACTGGTTTGGATCAACCCTACTCAAGGCATTCTTTGGAAATAAACACAACTGAATGAAGTTGTATCAAATAACTGCTTTTTCAAATAGTTAATTTGCTTTTTCTTGTTGGTGTAAGGTTAGATTATAAACATATCAATAGTATCCAGTTTTTGCCTGCTGCCTGAGGGAAGTTAGCATACGCCCATGTCTGGAAGAAGGAAAATAATTTCTAAAATGTGGAAAACTGAGAGGTAGAAGTTTGATAGTGAAACTATAGCAAGAATATTTTGAGTTGCAGCTGCACTGAAGAGAAATGTGAGATGGCCTAGCTGAGGATAGGAGAATAGTGCCTCCACCATAGTGCTGTTCAATGGAGATTTGAGTGTGAACTCAGCACAATTATCATGTTTGTGCTCAGTTACAGCAGGGCAAACGTCAACTAACCCTGAAGTCATTCTACTGCCACCACTTACAAGCAGAGTCTTTGCTATATATCATGAAATTATTCACAACTTTTGACATGGTTTGTTGCACTTTTTCAGATCTTGCTGTCACTAGGGTATTTCTTGAGGGTGGCCATAAGAAATGTTTGTTTTTACAGTGAGTGGTCAAACACTGGGACAGAGCCTGACAGGCTGTTCAACCACCGTCCTTGGAGCTGTTCATAACTCACCTGCACTGAGCCCTGAGCAATCCAACACTGAAGTTAGTTCTGCTTTGAGGAAGATGTTGGCTTTCAGGGCCTCTTCCAACCTAAACTATTGTATTTTTTTTTTATTATAGGGCCAACACACAGAGCCAGCCTATGAGGAATAAGATGGTTGATAAAAAGCCACAGTCTAGAGTAGAACTGATTTCTTCTAATAGAGGCGGTGGTTGCAGTCAGTTCAGTCAGTTCCAAAGAGAAGAGGCAGTCCTGGAGATTTTTTGGAGTTGCAGTCCTTGTTCAGTAACCTTTAAGGGCCATAAGGTGACACTGGCTACACTGGCTCACCTTGGCTTCCCAAATGAGTAACCAGCTCCATGTATTGAAGGTAAATAAAACCTCTGGTTATGTCTGGTGTGCAAAATGCAAATAGCATCTCAAACACTACAAAATATCAGGTATTTATACCTGATGGTATTGCAGGAATTAATTTGAAATCAAGCAAGTCTAAATCTAGCACAGCTGATTTGTTTATGCTCTCCAGCACGGAGGAACAGGTTATACTCGGATGTTCTCTAGGCTTGTTTTAGTGTGTTCCCACATTTATCTCCTGTATGCCTCTCCTTTGCTGCACTGCTCTTATCTGCTAGAGAAAAGTCTAAAATAAACATCTCAGTGAGGCACCAGATGTTTCAGTAGCTTCTCAGAGAGAATGAGCAATGCATTGTGCAGGTAGGAAATAGTACTTCTGTTTCATGGCATAGGGAAAACAAAAGTAACTAAATCTGTCTGTAACAGGCTTCAGAAATATTGGGGATCAGCGGGTGGTGGGTTACTGGGTGAGAACAAATTTATGGCCTAGGAAAAAATAATCCTGGTAGGATATAGTAGGATTATTGAAAATGACAAGATACAAGGTTCTGCTGGATATTTTTTCATTATGGTGAACGTTGGCTCTGGTTAAAAAGATTGTGTATCTGGCTCTAGATCAAAAACATGGCCTTTGCTTGTTGCAAACTTGCAAAATTCAAGGATGAAGAAGAAAAATCAAGAAAAAACATATCTGGTTTTTGTTTCTTTTTTCCCTCTTTCCCTGCCTTTCCCCATTCTTGCAGCTTCCCCCACAAACATAATGGTTGGCAGAGGTTGTGTTCTTTAGAGCACAAGAACTGTTCTACACCAATCTGCCTTCTAAATCCAAGTACGTGAAGGTTCTATCAGTCTTTTCCAGCAGTTGCCATTTCACTTTTCTCCAGCTATTTCTCCAGCACAAGGAGAAGGATTCTAAGAGTGAGTTAACGTTATTGCCACGTGGTGTCCTGAATGCCTGGGAGGGCTGTGCAAGTTGGATTCTGACTGATGTCCGTGCTGGCATTTGGGATGATTACGGAGGAATTTAATGGAGCTTTGCTGATTTATGTGTGTGGAGTACAAGGCCTTTCATATGTCTAGTTTCTACTCTTTTATAGTTACTTTTTATTTTATTGCTGACCACCAGCCAAAGTGATTTCCCACAGAGCCTGCCTCTGCCACGGAGAGAAGTGGCTAAAGAATTGGGCATTCTCAGTCCTATTTTCTCTTGTTATTTTTCCAGCCTTCTGTTTCATCTTCCTTGCCAAAAGCAGTCTTTGGCGACTGGCAAACTAATTGGCCGGAGGAGGTGTCATCAAAAATTCATCTCAGATAATTAGACATTGAGCTATCATTATCCTTGAGGTTCAATTCATTTTTGTTTTCATTAGCTCTGTGGTTCCCCGTGGCAGATATTTCTGATAATTTCCGAACACGGAGGGGGTCATGAGCACTGGCATTCTCTCAGAGGTGCTTCCCTTGTATGTCCTTGCTTACTTAACTGGAGTTGGGGGAAAGAGCTGGGTTAGTCAGGCTGCATGTTCATGATTTTATCTGTTTTGTAACAGATCATCTTATGTAAGAAACCGAGGCTTCACTAAACTTTGACAAAAAGCTGACAAATTCAATGCCACATAGTTTGTGAAGGAGCATTTCTGCTTTTTCAGCATTTTCAAATAAATGTCGTTTCAAATGGCTGTTGATAGTGTTAAGAAATCCTATTTGCATTTTGTGTCCTTTTAATTACTCTAGTAATTAATTTCTGATCCAATGGCAAATTAATGTTAGAATGAGGTCCTTGAAATTTTATTGCTTTATGTGAAGTAGCACTCTTTTGGTTATGAGTCCTTCCATAGGAAAGAAATAGAACAAGATTTCTGCCAGCAGAACCTCAGCACTTTTAGATTTTTTAATGTAACATTGAAATTTGGAAAAAAACCCAAACCCTGACATTTCTATAGTGAGGAATGATCTGCCTTTGTCTCTGGTATAAAGAAAAGCTTTAATTTTTTTAAGCTGCTGTTCTATATTTTTCAGTAATAAATAATTCTGAATATTAGAGACAGTAAAACAAGGAATTTGTGNGAATATTAGAGCCAGTAAAACAAGGAATTTGTATTGTTTTTTTTCTTGGTTTTTTTTTTTCCCAAATCCTGATATTTGGGAATTTGTTTTAATTTCTAATGAATAATCATAAGCACAAGAATATTTCCCCAAAATACATACCTAAAAATTTTCTTGAATCAACTGAAATAGTAATTGGAAAGTCATTTTGAAAGGCATGCAGTAATTACTTGATATGTTTGAAAGAAAGTTAATTTAGGATCAATATGCTCTTACAGAAAACAGAGAAGCTGACAAAAAATAAGTATTTTAATTGAAGGAGTTTTCATTGTAAGTATTTGTCATATTTTATTATATACTTTATGTCCTGCAAGTCTAATGTTGTTGGACTACATTTACATATTTAAAATTTATAAATATTTGAATGTATTTAAAAAATGTATTCATATATTCTGAACACCTGCACGCTCAGCCTTTTCCAGAAAACTATATCACCTGTCTTTAGAAACTTAAAATGAGCAGTCAGCAGTAATTATTTGCCCTGATGTCACTGATTAAAATGCTCCACGGCTTCTCTCTCCGGCTGTTGATTGCTTCCTGCTAGGAGAGGAGCCGTGGCGCTGCTCATACCTTAGAGAAGTGGAAATTGCTGGCAGAGAGCAGTTAATTTCCAGCTGGTCTGTAGTGTGTGTGTGCCTCTTGTAAATTCCAGGCTGCGTTCAGAATCAGGGGGACACGGGGAGGTTGTGGCCGGGTTTCACCTGCGCTCGCTCACGGTTTGCGGTCCCCAGCAAGGCTGGGCGGGTGCTGGTAACAAAGCCTGGCCTGGAGCAGAGCTAAGTAAACAAGACCCTGCAATAACTCCAGAGTTCCTGTTTGGTTTTAATCAAATCTGGTTTAGTTTCTTGAGTAGAGATGGAGTTTATTCAAAGATTTCAGTGAGCAAGAGAGCTGGTAGGAAAGACAGGTGGGGCCATTAAAAACAAGCTCAGCTCTGTGTTGCATATCTCAAGTTCATCCTACTTGTAGCTCATCTCTTCTGAGTTTAGTGCTAAATTTCTGCTGGCACACTCATTGTCTTTAGCTCTGCTGATGGGCACCAGCTGGAAACAAGGCTGAGGGAAATGGGAGCTTTCTAAAATTGTCTTTATTAAAATTTCTTATCTTCTTGTTGTCTCTGGCTTGTACTTCTGAGTTATGAGCAACAAAACCATACACTGTGTAGGCACGTAGATTTCCCAGAAGTTTTATTTCACATTTTTCAAGGATTTGCCTTTTTAAAAAAAAAATTAATAAATCTTCTAAGCTCTCTTCTCTGTGAAGAGATGCTTTATCACATTACCCGGGGGAAAAGTATGTTCTTCTGTACACTTAAACTGGATGGAAAGATGAGTGAGGGTCACTCATTCTCCTTGTGACTAAGGAAGCAGAGTGACCCTTTTACAGGTGAGTTGAATTTAGTAAAAAATTTCATTCTAGCATACTAGCTAGTAGACTGATAATTTAAAAGGCCAATTTCCTTCATAGGTGTTATCATCTATAACAAGCAAGCAAACTAATGATGTGCAAAGGCTTTAAGGAATAACAAAGGGAACTACTGTGATTTGTGTGCTTTCATCTTTATTTTAAAACCAGGTTGAAATTCATAACAATAAAAATCACCCCATAAGCAACATCTCTGTTTAAAAAATGTGTTATCTTTGCATTGTGAGAACAAAGCAGCCTTTAGAATGAAACAATATTGAAGAATTCATGGGCATGTTCAGTGTTAAATAACATGGTGAAAGGACATGGAGACCTTCATCTTTCTTTGATAAAGTAAAGTATTTTTGAAATGAACATCTTATCAGATCAGAAAAGCTGGTAATATTGGCAGATCAGCACAACTCAGTTATGTCAATCTGACATTTGATCATAAGTAATGTACTTTTGGTAAGAGAGAAAGTCAAAGTGAAGGACATCACAACTTTCATAAGCAATGTTCCAAATTCAGAAAGATGGTGTTTAAAAAATATTTTCTCTTTCCATTTCAAGTACCAATTCTACTCTTAAATTCTCACAAAATGAATTCTGTTCTTGCCTCAGTCTGTTTCCTGGAGCCAGACATTTGACTCTGTTAACTCAGGAATATATGGCACAAGGGAAGTTTGAGGGTTTTTTCTAACACATTGCTGTAAAGAGTTTTGTATCTAAGCTGTTGAGTTAACTGCAAAACTTTTCCTAATTCATTATCTTGATGATCTGTGATTTAATTATTTTTAAGAAACACTTGTCTTTGAGTGTCTCTTCATCACTAGTTAAACTTTCATGTCTGATATCAATACATGTTGATAAATGAGAGAACCTCTTCCCAGATATTAATTTCACCATCATTTTCTTGCACTACTATGAAGTTTCCTAAGCTGGTGCTCTCTGCAGCTTGCTAGGCAGCTGCCCTTGAAGGGTGTTATCTGTCTGAAATACACAGCACATCATCTCTTCTGTCCCTACTGATGCCCTGTGGGACATGAGTCAGCCTCAGACCACGTACCTGTGTTGTGGAATAGATCAGACATAAGTTAATATATTAGGCAAAGCAGTCAGGCTCTACTAATTGTACCTAATCAGTGGCTAATTTATGGCTTTTGCCTGCAGCATAGGTGAGGCAAAGCTTGCACTTGCCCACAGCACATGCTGTAGACCTACCTTAACCTGCGTCCCTGCAGGTGAATTCAGTATAAATTCTTGTTTCATAGAGATTTCTACTGGTAAGGTGGTCATTTGTCCTGTAATGTCCACCCCTGCCCTTCAACTAGAGACAGCTTGTATGTGCTGCATTCATGGCATTTACAGTGAGCTCACTTAGCAATGGACCTTGGATACAAAGAGTAGTCACAGGACTTTATCAGTTATAAATTAAATGTACAGGTATCTTCAGGTAAGATCAATTTATTAGCTAATGTTCTTGCTTTGATGACAGTACTTCGATGACAGTGACTTGATCAGCTTTTAAAGCCTGAGGTTTAGAATAGGAGTCAGATACAGTCTAGAAGCCCCGTGAAATCAAGTTCCCTCGGGAGTTTCTGGGAAAATGGTCTTTTTCTTGTATCTGCTTCAGGCTGAAACTAAAAAACCAGAAGGATGGAGTCATGTAATTTTCAACTTCAGAAGGATACTGTTCACTTTATTTTGTTTATTTTTTAGGTGTGCTGTATTGTGGTGAATGCATTGGTATACTGAGGCTTTGAAAATGAGAATAGCAACAAGCAACAAATGGGTTAGACTTTATTCTTGTGTTTCTGCAGTTACAACCTCACCATGAATTTCAAAGTCGCCTACAGCATGTGTGCATCTTTAAGAGCTCATCCATTTGCAAGGTGGGTGGGTGTTTCCTTTGGGCATTTCTCATGCACACATTGCCCCAGTGGCAGAGGAGATCCATCCTTGCTTCCTGCTGTGCTTTGGTACCCAGAGGAAGCACAGAAGCCCTCGGGACTGACTCCTAAGGTACATGCATGAACATTTTGCTGGGCTGGATTAGGATGATATGACAGTTGCAGGTTTTTCCCAGTCTCTAAGTAGCTAGTTTTTAATGGGTTGTTAAAAAGCAGAAATTATGGTGAAAAGAAGTGCTTGTCTTTCTACCAGAGTACATAATAGTTAAGATGAAAACAGTAGTAGCTGCCTGTGAAATATTCCTTAACTCTCTTGTGTACCACCCCAAGCAGGAAGAGATATGGTGCTTGATTTAGAAGAAAAAAAGTTGTTTAGTACTCATGAGTCATAGGCACGATAAAATCAGGGTAAAGCATGAGAAATGTCTTATCAGTTATATTTGCTTCAGTGTCCCAATTGTCCTAACTGTGTTTATATTCCAAATGCAGATAAGTGGGTATGGGATTAACTGTCTGTGACATCCAGGGATGACAAGTGTGGGGTAGAATGGGCTTTGAATGCATTCATTAGGACAATTTCTGAAGGTTGTTGGGAACCCTTATCCCAGAATCTGGTGCTACTTCTCAATAAGTTGAAAGTACACACACAAAATAGCATAAACCCTGAAACTGGAAATTTCTTTTCCCTGTATCAAACACAGCAATAATCTGACTTCTGCAAGGAGAGCTAAAATATTTCTCTGGTCCTTTCTGGACTGCCTGGTATGAGATAGTAGCACACAGATCATCTTTTTCAAATACTGATATTGAAACAAAAGGAGTAATTTTTCAACAATACTGCCACTGCCATCAGAATTCACCACATCATCAGAAAGATAATTTTTATTAGGAGAATTATATTCTTATCTGCCAATCAAGCCAAATAATTTAAGGTGTACCTCATTCTTGCCAACAGTTTTTATAACATGCTAATTATTTTATATTTATACCTACCTTAGAAATTGCATTCTTCTAAATAATGATCCCAGGGCCTTCAATGCGGTTGCCATGTTTTGTTTGCTTGGCTGATATTTGGGGTTTCTGCTGTTCCCTCCTCCTTTTTGTGTCCTCCAGGCACTGCCTGCCGCTTCTCTGCAGTGAGCAGTTATCGCCCTCCTTTCAGCCATATGGTCTGGAGACACAGCAAGGCTGTGCCTTTCCCCCTGACCGTGCTGGGAAGGGGGAGTCAATCAACCAGAACTGAAAAGGTGCAGATATTTATTTTTTCCCCCAACTGTTTTCCTTAGTGGTAAGAGGTAAACTTTGCCACCAATGTTTCTTCCTTTAAGAGAGGTTAAACTGAATTAACTGGAATGAAAATTCGCAACCAGTTTGGTCCTTGTATTTACTCAAGCAGCAAAAGAAAGTTCCTGTAAAAAGCAGGTGAGTAAGCAGACTGGATAGAAACAGGGCCAAGGTGTGAGAGAAGGTAAGCAGCAAATGTGACACAATATTTGGAGTCCAGCTACGTTGAAATCTTAGTTTAGGCACATCAGAAGTTCTTGATCTAAAAGCCAGAAGCAAATATTTACTTTAACTTGGAGCTTGTTGTATCTACTGCAGATCAAAATTACATTCATTTTGTGAATATATTGACTGTATTTGTTAGAATGACCAATATTTACTCCAGAAGAGAGAAAATTATATCCCCCTCTCTGATAAAAGTGGTGTCTAATAGTTGCAATCTATCTTTTTTAATTGCATGGGTGAGGTTCTTCAATTTTAAACAAATGATCTTGTGGCCATAATTCTAACAACATTAACTTACTTTTTTGGTCAGAAATAACTTAGTAAATTTAGTGTCTCACTATACTGTTTCTGAGGACCCAACCTTCATCCATGGCTGCAGGTTTTCAGTGGCCTGCTTGTGTTTCAGCATTCCTAAAACCTGTTCCTGCTGTTTTTTTGTGTCCTGGTGTTAGATTATGTCCTAAAGATATAATGATCTCTTAAAATATTGTTTTCTACATGTGCATTGTGTCTTTATGTATATTCCCATTATTTGTAAGGTAAAACAAAAAGGGATTGGCACGAAATATTTTTCCTTGTTTCTATCTACGTTTCTTTGGTTTGGATAGGAAGACTTCTTAAGGAGCAGATGGAGTAATTTGGTAAATAACATGGAGGACAGGGAAAGGAGATTATTTCTAGAATCAAAGGCAATAATTTTTTTTTTTTTTTACGGTAGTGTCTGGCCTGGATATGAAATGAGTCAGAGAATTGAAATAAATAAACAGGAACTTGAAAATAAAGGTCTCATACAATTAGAATCATAGAATCAAAGGAATGACTTGGGTTGCAAGAGACTTTAGAGTTATTAGTAAGATCAGTGGGAGCTATTTTTATTTATCATTGCATCTCTCAAATGACTACTGGATAATGATTCTATGAAATTGTAATTAAAAAATGAAAGAATGAGTCTGAGGTAGGTGTCAAAATGCAAAATGTTTTTAAAGACAGTACTCAAGACCTGTTCTGGGAACAAAAGGTGATAGTTACATTTCTTTTGTCCAGTCTGGTGATAAATACAAATACTATTTCTAAAGAAGGCCAGAGTCATTCCTGTTCAGCAGAATACCTATGTGTATGTTCCTCAGGCTTCCCATTTTGTATCTTCTCTCAGCCTACAATTTGCTCTTTACATATTTAAGAGTAGTGGTGTTTCCCTTCTTCCTAGGGAACATTAAACCTGACTGTTATAAAGGACTCTTGCAGCAAAAACAGAACTCCGAGATATCCACACCATGGTCAGCTCAGAAATCCCATCTACCCTGATCTGCTCTGCAAAATGGAAAGCTGGTGCTGCAGGGAGCTCTTGCAGGGGGCTCAGGCAGAGCTTCTTGCAAGAAGTGAAACTTCTCAGCCTGCAGAAGGATGCCAGGATCTCTGTTTTTGCAGTCCCCAGCTCACAGCACACCAAGGTGTAAATATCCCCAGTGCTTTGAAAGGACCTCTCCTATTGTTTGCAGTGCAGCAGAGCTGTTTCTTTTGGATGGATGCAAGTATTTGATTTGGCCTTGGAAGCCTTAACTCATTGCTTCTTTGGATATCAGGGTTTTTTTTTTGGAGAAAACATGCCCTGCAGAGCAAACAAACACAAGAGAGGGAGAATTCAATGAAATCCTTTGGCCTACAAGCATGGTAATTCTTTCAAGTGAAATCATCAAATGTATTCTATGTGTTGAGGATTTTTTTCATCTGATTAAAAGCTAATGAGGAATATGAATACCAAATATGACTTGTCACTTGAATCAGTAATTAATAATCACAGACTGAGCGGTCTTTAGACAGCTAGTTCTAAATAAACTTGGTTGATATGATGTCAGCTTTAAAAACCAGCCAGATTTGAAACGGATATCAAGGGTGCTTTCACAAAGTCTATTGCAGTAGTAACTGTGTAAGACAGAACTAGGTGGATGCATTAATATTTGAGCTGTCAGATTTGCTATTCAATTTACATGTCAAGTGTCAATCTGATGGGCTATCTTGATAAATCCCTCCAAACTCTACTCTTAGTGCACAAACTTTCTTGTTTGACAGTTCAGATTTAGAGACCTAGCGAGGCTCTTTTTCCTTTGAAACTAAACACAAGGTAATATCTTAGGACATAAAAAGTACTCCTTGCACATACACATGGACTCTGGACATCAACAGATGAGTTCTGACATGTGAGAATGCCTCACCAGTCAAGGGTTTGGGCCAGGGGAAGAAGTGCAATGGCACTGAGTGTCCTGTGCTATGAACCCCTTGCTCCTCTTGAGGAGATTTTTATAATTTCTGCTGCAACATTGGCTCTAATGGGAGCTTGCTCCATCACCTTTAATAATTGCACAAAGTAGATAAGTGTGGGCTTTAAGACGTTTTTCTTAAGAAGGGATTATTTTTACTTCCCTTTTTAATCACCAAGTGTAATTGTGTCTATGGTATTTTCTTTTTCCACTGAAGATTCTACCCAAATTCTTGTACTGTTTCATAGAAGCACAGTTACATCCTCATAGTGAATAAAATCCTGAGAAATTACACATCTCTCTACTGGTTGAAACTGCAGGTGTTTGAGCAATATTATCCTGTCATTAGGTCATATGGAGGACTGCTCTTTGTCTTAGATCAAAATATTGTGGCTATACTTTGTACTATTTTCTGTCACTCTGTCAGACTGTGAAAGCTGAAATCTTTAATCTTGCATTTTAAAAAAATCTCTTTTTAATCCTAAATTGACATCCTTGTTCAGCATTCAGGTTCAGATATCAACATCTCTTTCTCTTAAATATTCTGCTGTGATGGGTTAAAGAGGTAACAAAAAAAAAGCTTATGTTTTAGTGTTTAGTATGGCACTGAGTGTTTTTGTTTGCTATTTTAGGATATCAAATAAATTACTAGGGAAGTTTATTATTTTATTCAAGAAATTATATAACACATTTCTGCTTTACAGGTCAATATGTAGATTTCTACATGGCACCATTGTCAGCACATCTTATGAATTTAGGATTGCTTTTTTTCCCTTGAACACCAGGTAAGCTTTCTAAACTAAAGAGTTTAATTTTTGCTACTGAATATCATTGTTAGCAGAGATGGAATACAGTGTTGCTCATGTTCTTTTGTGGGAAGAGAGAGAGGTTTTGTTTGATAACAGTGGCAAGTTTAGTTCCCTGTTTTGTCAGAGAATTCCTAACAGACTAAAGCAAAAAGGGAAGCAAAGGGAAAGCAGTGGGGGGAAAAAAGGAGGAAAAGCAGAGAGAGAGAGAGAAAAAGGAAGGAAAGAGGTAGAGAAAATAGAAAAAGTTATTTAGGCACTGAAAGTGGGAATTGGCACCTTAATCCTGACTAAATCCACAAGTTAAAGTCCCTCTATTCTCCATACATGCCTCTAGCCATGAACAGGGTTCTGCTTTGCTGAAAATCCCTCATACTCCTACAATTCCTGCTTTCCTGCACGACCACGTCTGCCTTGCTCTAGCTCTGCTGTGAGCCCTTGGTGATGTTCTTATGCTGATGGTAACGGATTACGTGCTGGGGATATGTGTGGTAGGAAATTTATGCCCCCAAAGAGAGACAAGTGGGGCTGGAACTGTTTGAACTTCAGTTTCTCCTGTACCAAGTTCGGCCCAGCCTGTTCCTCTGGTGGGGGACAGGACAGCACATTGACCTCCATATTACTTTATTCTCCTTCTGCCAGCTGGTTTTATGAACTACGAGAGATGATGGCATACCCTTAATATTCTTTGACAGTACAATATTTTTACTTAGACTGTCTATTCCAGAATGATGCTTCTCTGATAGAATGGCCAGTCAATCTCACAGCATGATAGAAAACAGATGTAAGATTAGGATGCAAAGTAGTTTTCCAGATACTTGGTCCCAGCATGCTGTACAACCCAGCCCTAGAGTTAACCAGGCAAGTGCTGACACATGTCTCATAGCAAAATATCACTCACAGCCACAGTTCAAAGGCCTTGCTACCCTCCAGGGCAATTAATACAGCATCACGTTCAATGGTGCTTGAACCAAATCCATGGAACTCTCAGGGGAGGGATAGGGAAGCAATCTCAGAGCTCAGACATGAGCTGCATGCTGCTGCAGCTGAAGTTTCAGTCCCTAGGAACACAATCCCTCCTTAAGAATGCTTGTATGACAATGCATTATAAAAAGCAGATTCTTCTGCCATTAACATTTTTGACAACAGTCTCATTAGGTTTGCTAAGTAAAAGTTCAGACTCTAGATGTGGATCTCCACTTTTCAAAATATTTATCACAAAGGTAGCTCCAAGTGTTTGGAAATTGTCTTTTGAATGAGAATTTTAAGGACTATTTAGAACAAATAAATGACAGATTCATGCTGTACATATACATTTTTAAAAAATGAAATGATATGTATATATTCAGTGATGGTGTTAGTAATACTAACAGCCAACCATAATAAGTTTTGCTTCACCTAAGTACCTGAAGTGATCACTTTTCATTTTAGAAATTATGGGCAGATTTGAATAGTAATGCTTGCATTATGCAGCATTTATCCAACTAATGATGCTATTGAAAGTGTTGAGGCGTCGCACAGTGTAATTTAGCACTTGGTGTGAATGTGATTTGATAGCCACCCTGTACCTGGGACGCCTGAAATTAACTGTGTCTATGATATAATTGTGTTGTGCTATAGAGTGCAGGGAATAACAACAAGTGGCTTTTAACTCCTGATTTCTCTTCAGCAGTTCCCACTTCAGTTTCTTTTTGTTAATGTATGGATGACGCGCTCCCTCTGATCCTCCCGCAGCGGCTGTGACAGTTCACAAAGGAAGAGAAGCTACGTGGGGATGTGCTCTGCACTCTGCTGAGCAGGAATATTGAACTGAATGCTTTTATTCAGGCACTTCTTGGGAATTCCCAGACTGGTCATATCCAACAGAAACTAATGAGTAGTTCAAGTTCCATTGTAATTAAATGTAGCATATGAAAATGAGCAAATGAAAGAGTAAAACCTTTGTGCTTTTACTGTTTAAGAAAATTAATATTTTAGTGGTGGTTCAATGCATCATATTCTTTTCTTTAAGGAGGAGAAGCTCTGCAATTCAACAGAACCTATGTTAACATTCTGTCCTACAGATTAAGTGCTCATGGTGATCAGTTTGTTACCAATGTGCA
Organism: Pardalotus punctatus; assembly: GCA_013400915.1. Lineage (NCBI taxonomy): Eukaryota > Metazoa > Chordata > Aves > Passeriformes > Pardalotidae > Pardalotus > Pardalotus punctatus. The sequence continues at coordinate 611,309 of VZTX01001913.1, read as the reverse complement.
TGCCTGTATTTACTTTTTCTTAATTCTTTTTTTCATGGTTGAGAAAGATGGCTCTCAGCAACTTTTGTTTATTTGTTTGTTGTTTTTTTCCTTTTTTCCTTTTTTTTTTTTTTTCCAGATCTGCAGGATCAGTTGCACGTCAGAATCTCTATACCTGTTTTTGTCCTCTATTAATTCCTCTCAGTTAATATTCAAAATTCTCTTGTAACCAAGCACAATTTCTAACATTCTCATGTAGTAGTCATGGATGTGGACAAAGGTGGCCGATTCAGACTGCTTCTTACAACAGGGGTGCTGGAATTTCAGAAACCCTATTCAACAATATATGTGATATTACTGAGCCTTTATAGGAAAGGAATGATTGCAATATCAAATAATATTTTTAGACCAGTCTCTTGAACACATGCTGGTGTTAGAAAGACCTGTCTTTACATTTGCAGATGGTATGAGTTCTTAAAGGCCGGTGTATCATATATAAATGATTGCTTTGATTGCTCCAAATATTTTAAGGTGTCTTGTTAGTGAGTATAGCTGAGGCTGTTGGATAAAATATTTTCTTCTTTTTTTTAACTGAAAAATACTTGCTTTTCTCCAGTGGGAAAGTTGGTTGCCTTCTGTAGAACATCTTTGCCGTAAATCATTACTTTGATTATTTGTGCTGTCAGTTAAGCAAATTCATCCCTGCCTGGTCACTCTAAAACAATAGTTTGAGGATCTATTGTCAAGTACTTCCTTCTTTATCTTTCACTGTCAGAAGTTCAATGCAAAGCAATAGAAAAAAGACTTTTTGTAATTACTAGTTTGGAACAAGTAGTTGATGGGCTAGAAATGGCTTGGGAAAAGTCTTTGCGCAGTAGTAATGCATATTGAGACGGAATGTATAACATGGTCTATAAATGGTCAAAAATATTCCAAGAAACCACAGTTGGTCTGAAGAAACTAGCCTGAAATATTAAAAAGTCATTTAAAAAAAGCTAAATTTTAATTTTTAAAAATTTTCTCATGCATTGTCCTTCATTCCCTGTAACTGATTGTGTTTAATGGGCCTCTGATGCCTCCCTTTCATATGATTTTCCTTTCATAGCTCATATTACTTTTATTGCCTCTCTCTAGATCAAAGGCATAGGAAGAAGTAAAGAAAAATGGTGACTAAGAATGATGTCTGCAATCTTTCACATTTTGGCATTATTTTTCTAAGTATTCTTACCTTGATTTAATGCAGCTTTTGCTGGGTATAATTTTAGGAGTCACTGTAGGTAATTCTTCACCATCCTGGATATCCCAACCTTTCATACATTTAGAGAAGTTAGTGCTTTGCCAGCCACAGTGATAAAAATTCAACCCAAATATATTTAGAGATTCTAAATGCATTTCAGTTGCTTTCTTTAAATTTTATTTGCCATATGGCTATACAAACTAGTATAGCTTTTTTCTTCATTTTGAAACTTCGAAAGCTAGAGGCACAGCTGTTTTTCTAAAAGAATGCCAAATTATCACGTGGCTACAGGCACTGATGATTTTAGAGAAAACCACCAAACATTGTGAGTGAACAATAAGCCACCTCCATATTTCATGTATTGGGTTTCAGTGCTTGCTGCCTCTCAGCCCAGCATGAAATGCAGCTCCTGGGCGGAGTAGGGATATGGATCATGTAAGCACTGAAAACTCCTCTCCCAATTTCAATTGCTGTCCTTGTGAGAGGTTTATTGCCCTTAGTGAAGAGCTGTAGAGGCAGACAACACGTGTGTGCTTGCAGGAAGTGATCCCTTACGTTGTACAATTTTTCCAGGGTACTTTTGTTCCACGGGAAGCCGAGAGAGCTCCTGCCTTCCTTGTGAGTTCCCACAGCCTGCTGGTGGTTGTGGCTGCAGTTCTCACAAGGAGTGGCTTTGTTTTGTTGTAGGTATTAGCATGAACACTTCTCCACAGTGCTCTGATGTCTTTGTCCTCCTTCTCTTCCCATGCCAAACCTCTCCTCATCCACTCTTGGCCTCTTTCAGTAGCGATATCCTTACTAATGCAAAGTTAGTAAAACTTGGGATGGTATAATTCTTTTTTGGTAATGACTGCACAGCTGAATATCATCTTCCATTAATCTGTCAGTAATTATCTTTGTGTTTAAAAATAATAATTATAGTAAGAGGTATTTAAAAGTTGAATGGGCCTGGAAATGTGATTTTAAAGTGAAATTTTACATTGTCTAAATTCTGCTTGAAGGTACAGCTGGGAAAACATCTATGGGGGACATGGTTTAGAATTTATAAAATCCTGAAAATGGCTGCTGTATTTTCCTCTAATTTGCAGTGTAGATATTGCCACAGGTACTTGTAGCAGCAAAAATTTGGATAAGTTTAAGTACTTCTGCAGCACTGCATCATTTTCCAAGGAATGTGAAAAACTTTCAGAAGTGTTATTTCAACAGAACACTTCGTTTCTGTAATTGGTCAGACTTCTGAAAAGTCATGGATTTGGTATCTAGTAACAGCCTGAGCCATCTTCCAACTAAATAAAGCAACCTGTTCCAGGCTTGACCTCATTTTCATATATACATTAGAAAAGTCAGTGATTGTAAACACAGATGGTCCAACACATCGTGTCATGCTGCTGCCCTTGTGTTGGAACACGGCTAAATCTTGCATTGAGAATGAGGATTATTATGTCAAACCAAGCACTTAATTAAGAACAGATTTCAATATTTAATGACTACACAGTAGCTTATTAAAATATTTGCACTAGTGTTTACGATGTTTGGTGGATAAAATACCAATATATTTGTTAACTGTAGAACAACTTCCATTGCTCTTGCATCAAATCCAGGCATTACCCCTGTGATGCTCCAGAGGCTCCCTAGTGTAGAAAAGCAGATTCTATCTTTGTGCACATGGGGTGGTGTCTGGAGAGCTCAGCATGATTTGGGGGGCAGGACACAGTCAGAGGGTACAGGGAGAAGCTGCTTGAACAATCTGGTAACCTTTCTTGTAGGACTGCTGCATTCCTAAAATCACAAACAGCTGGGTAAAATCTGTTTCCAGCTTAGCTGAACACTTTCTGCACTATTTAGCATTTGGAGGGTTGAGGGGGGCTATAGAGGTTCCCAGAATCACAAAAGGATGTGCTCATGTCACAATCTGCTGCAATTTCTTCCCTGAAATTGTAGATTGAAGCCATGGGTGGTTTATTTTCCTGAATTTAAGTTATGAAGCTTATGAAGCCTGTTACTTTTCAAACTGGAAGGGCCCAGTTGCACTTTAAATAGATGACATTTTAACTTAGGCCCTTGTAGAACCCACCAACTTTCTCCCTGGTTTAAACTCTGGGCAAGAGACACATTTCCTTCTCCTGCAACACCTACATTGTCTTGGTGCATGGTGAAGATCCCTTGCTGTATTTGTGCCATTGGCTTGCTAAGGAGTAAAAAAAAATAAAATATAGAGACAGTGTCTCTGTCTCTCCTTTCCAGGACAAAAATGTTTCAGCATTCTTTTCTAGCAGCTCGTTTAAAAATGATAAACAAACATCTCATCGCTCTTTTCCTTTGGGCCCTTTCCTTCCAGATGAAAGGAGAAATTCCACCATTCAGTTCCCCAAATGATGCTTCTCCTGAGGAAGTCATTGCAGCTTCAAACTCTTACATATGTTATTGTACACACACACTTAATGCTGCGGTCCTGGGAGAGATGTCAGCAATTTATATCTCCATCTGCAATAAGTTATGACCACCTGCATCAGCTCAGCCATGTGATAATGTGCAAGCCCTGCTCCATCCCTGCTGCCTGCCCAGAATGACATTTATGGAGGGAGTCCAGTGCCTTTGGAGATTGAAGTCAGGCTCTTACCCGTGACCTTCCCTGAGAAACGTGGGCAATCGAGGGCACCATCCGCCCCAGCAGAACGGGTGGATCATCCTTGGGGGGAAAAATGTGTTCTGGTGGTGATTAATCTGGGAAAAAAAAAAAGCATCAATATTCATAGTCTGGATGACTTCTTCCAGGCAGTTCAGAGAGCTCTGCACAACATCACGGCTCCCCTGCTGCAGATTTTTGCATGCTCTGGTGGTAGAGCTGCTAGATGGGGCCTTTTGTCAACAAACACAGCAATCACTTCTCATTAATATTTCTGGTTAAATCTAAGTTAAATTCTCGTTTTATACCATTTAAAATGAGATTGTAGCTTGTTGTCACCAAAAGTTAAGTTATCATAACATAAATATTTTAAATTTATCCAGCAAGGGTTAAAAGCTTGATGGAATGATAGTTTTGGACAAGAGGACAATTTCAATGTTTATCAAGTACAGCAATGCTCCTTATAGAGTTACACTCTTTAGAGCATTTGTTTTCTCAATTTCTTTTATCTGGAATTAAATGTTGCTCTGTATATTTGATTCTTCTCTCTGTCTCATTGTCAAAGGAGTAAAAGACATTATTGCTGCTCGGTACAAGATCTTAATTTTTTCATTTCCGTGATATCTTCCATACAGGAGTCTCAAAGACCCTTGATATTAGTGATGCAGCTTTGCAGCAGCCTTAGAGACCAGCAGCATCATGATCAGTGTCTGAACAATAAGACAAGTCAGGCAAAGAGAATCTGAATAACTAAGCAGAGAAAAAAGCTGGTGGCATAGCCAGAAAAAGAATACAGGGCAGTTTTATTTAGAGGGGAACTGTTAATTTTTAATTTAATTTTTTCCCAGAAAATAATTCCCAAAGCAATGCAATTTCAATCATTCTGAAATGATTTCTGAATTTGACTAGGACTTATGCAGCAGTTTTAGATAAAAGTGAAAAAAAAAAAAGAAAAAAGATGGGTTTGATTCCTAAGTGCTGAAATAAACATTTTTACCCTAGAGAAGGTGAGGTCTGTGGCTCCAGCTCCCAAAAGCAGGAGGGAAGGAGAGCTGTGTGCCTCATGCTGCAGGGCAGGAGAGGGGCTCATCCCTGCAGGGCTGCAAGGGGTTCCTGACAAAAAATGTCATGAATTTCATTCACTTAATGCAATTTTTAGTTTGTTGAAGAAACTGCTTGCACAGTTTTGTTCCTAGGTTTGACTCAGATTTACTTTCTTTTACAGCTTCACCTGGCTGAACTGTCCCTAGGAGCACAGGCTGGGGTGCAGCGAGTTGGTTTGGTTATTGCTGAAAAACACAGCAATAAAATTTTTGACTTTTGTCACCTGATTGGGCCAGATTATTCTGCAAATGCACAAGTCACCGCTGTTTCTGAATACATCTGTAAGGATGAGCCAGGTCTTACACCTCACCTGCAGCTGGACTGACACTTCTTCACCTCCTTGGAATCTCTTCTCAAAATAATAGTTGTGAACAACGCTTTGTGGATGGCATAAGCCAAGGCATTTGGGAAATCAATTTGTTTAACTCTGTTAAAAGGAATGAGAGAAGGGCAACTTTGTCCTGCTGTGCTGTAGATAAGTGGTGCATTATAAAAGTTGTTGCAGAACTGGAAGTAAACTCATGAAATTGCACTCTTGATTTATCCCTAACAATATAGCTAATCATTGCAGCCATTAAATGTTTCCTCTATTTATACCAGTCCTGTCATGAGATCTCAGCTTGATTTCCAGACCTTGCATATTAGTGCAAGGTTACTGAGGTATGTAAGAATTACTTTGAAATCTAATTATTTTTCCTGCTTAAAGAGTACAACATACTGCAGTGATGAAACTTGGGAGCAGAGCAATTCACAGCAGATAATTTAAGAGATTTTTACCCCTTTCTCTGTGCAAATATTTTAAGCATCTTTTGATGCAATTTGCTTGCCTAGTTTTTCTTATTATGTAGTTTTTTTCTGTGTGAACAAGTTCAGGCCGATTGATTTTTTACAATCTGCTCCATGTAGATGACATTCACATTGGTTTTTTTACCAAGACTGTCTGGCAATCTGCTCTTTTCTAATTCTAATGCAGTGTTGTAAATGGTTTAGTACAGGGGCTTTGTTCTTTCAGGCTAAGGGAGAAAGAAAAAGTGGAAGATGAGTTAATCTTGGAAGTTTGATATTAATATTTCTCCCTGGTCCTGTCCTAAGAAAAAGCCTAGGACATATGGACCTGGTGTTCAAATTCTCCTGCATCTTTATCTGGAGGGAGATATGATTTAAGCTTTCAGGACACTTGAGATTCCTTTCTCTGCTATCACAGTTATGCCATCTGATTGCAAGTGCATTTATTCGCGTGACCCTGTTTGAAAGCTCTGTCACATCTTTGACTTGTTTATTGAATTCTCCTGGGTGCCTGAGCTTTGAAGGTGGGTATAATTTTCTTAATCTCTGTAGCCCCAGATCAGGAGCATAAGCTATTTCATATAAATGTCCTTTAAAGTGCTGGTTTTTTTGAGAAAACTACTTATTTTTAAGTGCCTTTTTCATCTCGGACTGAATAAAACTGCTTTCTTGGGCCTATGAGCAACCTGAAATGAATTCACTGGCCTTCCTGTTTGTAGACTGTGTTGTGTTTGCGTTTGCCACAGTAGCTCCTCCTCCAGTGCTTAAAGGAGTATTTGCACTCTCCATGTTTTTTTTTGTGGAGACAGCTTTTAACGGAAGTTTAAAATGACTAGCACTCAAGGGAGATAGTAGCAATAAAATCATAAGGTTCAGAGTAGCAGTATTATTTTGGCTAAGGAATTTGGAGAGAATTTACACTGTAAATCATGCCTGAGGGCTACATCTCATGTCAGTCGAAGCCTTGGAGCTGAACAGGAAACAGGTAGTCAAACAAGTAACTGAGGAGTATGAACAGAGGAAAGATGAGGGTAAGTTGTGAAGGATCTCAGAAGGAGTTGAAATGTTATGTGGAATGGTTTTGGACGGTGACGAAGATTTGACATCAAAAATTGGGGGCTGCTTTTATTGAACAGCATTTGTTCAACGTGCACACCAATTGTGTCAGGAACGGGTTGAGGTGCTACCTGACAAGTAAGCACTGGGGAAAACACAAATGTCACCATTCCCATGCTGGTTCTGAAGTCTTTTGTGTTCAAAGGTTCACAGATTTGGAAATAGCTTGGGGAAGATTTTTAGACAGTTTTCTTTGGAATCTCTTTTGGTGCAGGCAGAATCCCAGGGTGAATCACAGAGTTTACTTGACTAGCCCACAGATACCAGATTAGTAGTTGGAGACAAAAAGGGATGAGTACTATGTTTCTATCATTTTGATAACAACAGTGTTTGTCTTGCCTCATGTGGCTTACAATTTAAATACACTTTCCAGAAAAGTTTTGTTTCGTTTTTATGGAACAAAAATAGGTGTTTGGGGATTTGCATTTGAAGTTCATGGAGAAAAGTGTTGGCACAGCTGGGAACTAAACTTTGAGCTCCTCATTCTTAGACGAAAGATTACTCACCCTGTGTTTACAGATCCTCCACTGATGCAGATAAACGTTATGCTATGAAATACAATTCAGCTGATTTACATCAATAGTGAACTGACCTTTTATAAAAAGATAAAACTTCAGAGTTTGATTATCCACTTGAAATCTATTTTGATTTCTAAGTACAAGGACTGTAATCCAACAGAGAGAATGTCTTTTCCATATTAAAATTAATTTTGTTTCATTATCTATCAGTTTTATCTTGTAATAAGTTTATACAGAGAGAAGGCTACATTTTTTTTTGTAGTCATCCAACAGGCTGTTAGGTATTTGGATTCCACACTCGTGATGTGTCATACTGGTGTCTGTTAACCCTGTTAAGTTGGATTCTTACAGAAAGACACACTGAATGTGATTCTGGGCTGGGGGAAGGAAATCAACTAAAACACTGCAAAATTAATCACGGAACTGTGCTCACTGAAGAGAATCCATAATGAAAAACATGACATGGAAAAAGAAAATGATGAAGCGAGGGATGATAGCAGAATGACATTTAAGAAGAGGTGAGATTTGGATTTGATCTTTGTCGTTGAGTCAGTTGCTGTTACTTTTAATGATTCAAATTATTGATTTTCAACTATAAGGGAGGTTCCAGAGTTGTCTGCATCTTTGAGAAGACTGTAAATAAACCTGAAGTAGAGAGACTGACATATGCATTTTGGAATCTTTGGTAGTGTATGCAATTTATCATTTTAGGGTGGTAGCCAGGAAAGGATCTGACTGAATTGTGGGGTTGGAGAAGATTTTTTTTCCCCTTTCTTTGGTATTAATAATGATTGCCAGCCATATGCTATTTCTGGTGAACTTTTGATTCTTTCTCTTCTGGGAGCAATATTTTTTGTGGCATTTTGACATGTTTAGCTGATTCTTCACCCGACATTTCATTAACTCACTGGTCCTGATTTTTTTTCTCTTACAGGGATGAAAACTGAGAGCAGCATGTTGGTGTGCAGCTAGTGTGAGTGAGACCAGGCTTAAATTCAGTGACAGATTCCTGTCTCCCACCAACCTACTGTTCCAAGCATGCTAATGTGTCTTCTGGGATTCTGACACTGCAGTCAGAGTTTGGCTAATAATACAACTCCTACACCCTTCAAACTTGCGTCCATGGCTGCTATTCCAGCACAAGCTCTTGCACAAGAAAGTGGTAAACCTGATTGAAGAATTGACTTGGCTTCAAAAGAATCTGGTAAACTTTGTTTTTCAGCTAAATGGTTTTTAGTTCTGGCTTGTTGAATTGCTGCTAAATCATTATAATGCTGTGGTACATGGGGTAAGGAGTGGTAACAGAGAAGTGAGATTGTCATTATTTCACCTCAGAACTGCTGTGAAAACCTCGTGAAAAGGGAGGAGACATCTTGAGATGTTTTGCCTGTATTGCTACTACTAGGTTCCAGGAAAAACCTGCAATTCTTCTTTAAACTAAGAAAAGGCTTCCCTGGTCTGAAAGCCTCAGAAATCTTTCTCCTTTCTGGTTTTAAAATTATTATAAAAAAAAAAAAAAGCCTAATGTTGAGCACTTTTGTAGTTGTGTCTTAAGAGCATTTTTTCTCTAGTCCTCTGTTTTCCTTCACTGAGATTTTGCAGATGCCTTTTAGCACAATGATGCACTCAGGGAACATGAAGAGAGTCTTTGTTGTAGAGGAAAACAATGCACCTGGCAGTAATGTTATATGTGTTATGGGCTATCTGAGAAAGTCAATCCTGATGGGGTGCAGAGAACAAAACAGTTTCTGATGAGGGGAGAAAAGAATACTATGTCCTTCTTAGTGTTGAATGGGATGGAAAATAGCAAAGATATTTCCTTGATAGATATTTACAGGAAATGTAATTAAATCTTTATGTAAAGGTTTCTAGAGGTCTCCACCTGTGTGATCCTCTTTTTCTCCAGTGTCAGGCTGGGGTAATTGAACTGCTGATTGATAAAACCATATTAAACTGCTTTTAATCTAACCTAAAACAGGAATACTGGAGGAGCACTCTGTGATTTTTTTTTTCCAATTGTTTTTATAGTTTTTATTAATTAGAGATACTTTTTCATTGAGTGCTGCTGACCAGATCCAGGGTCAACTGCATCTCCTATAACTTGAACTCTGGGTGATTTTCAGATGTATAATCTCTATTCCAAAGGGCTGAGTTCCCACTCTTTAACAATATTTTAATTTTTGATAGTCATAATAATTCCCATTTATATGTATATATTTTTAAACCTTCCCATTAAGACTCCAGGCTGTGGCTTTGACTCTGGCATTGTCTTAAAAGGGACATTACAGAATTAGAGAGGGGGTATCGCTTTTTGACAGCACCACAAAACTGAAGGCACTTAAACACAACCGAATGTTATCAAGGTTTCTGTTTCCATTCAGAATAAGGCAGAATTTTGGCTTTTGTCACTTGGAAATTACATTTCTCTCTGCTGAACTGGCTCGATTCTGCCTTCTCCCCTAGTTCTTTGCCTGTTCTCTGTAGAAGCCCTAGGGAGAGAGGAAGGAAATGGACTTGAAATGAAGGAAGGAATTTAGGAGAGGGGTTCAGGAAACAACAGCTTCCTCCTAGTTACACAGCTCTGGAGTTCTGGTCAATATTTTCACTAAAGACTCAGGTGATGCAATAGAAGGACTGATAGACTTATGAAGAACTTGAAAATTCTTTTACATTTAAATTAGGAATCAAAATTATTTGGAAAGCTGGAGATGTGGCTTGGAGAAGTCTGGATATTGTCCAGAAAGGAAGAGTGGAAGTTCAACATTTAGGCAGATCTAATAATCTGCAATAGTATTTGGTGTAGGAATTTGGGATAGCACCAATTTTGAAGGAAACCATTTAGCTTAGATTTATAGCTGAGTTGGGTTAAGATAAGACGTTGTTCAAATTGAATAAAAGACTGAGATTCATTCAGAAATGCAGAACAAGATGCTGCAAAGAGGGAGGGAATAATCTGCCCTCCATGTCTAGCAGCTGGGACAAGAAATGATGGAGTTATATTGCAGCAAAACATATTTAGACACAGTGATAAGATAAACCTTCCCGAGAAGGACAGTGGCATATCAGAAAGAATTCCTAGCAGGGGCTGCCGAGCCTCCACAGCTCTGCAGAGGAACTCTTAAAGAATATAAACTATAGATCTGTCAGGAATAGTATAGATATCATGATTCTCCCTTGGGGAAGGGATGTGGACTACAGGATTTCTCATGTCCACTGGAGAGACAGATTTTACTTTTTTTAAACTGAAATGACTCTGTTTGGCTGATTTTTTTTTTTTTTTTAAATTTTTTTTTTCCCTTTCTCCGCTGGGGGATAGAGATTAAGGAGGTGCAGTTAATAAGATAACAANACAGTGGCATATCAGAAAGAATTCCTAGCAGGGGCTGCCGAGCCTCCACAGCTCTGCAGAGGAACTCTTAAAGAATATAAACTATAGATCTGTCAGGAATAGTATAGATATCATGATTCTCCCTTGGGGAAGGGATGTGGACTACAGGATTTCTCATGTCCACTGGAGAGACAGATTTTACTTTTTTTAAACTGAAATGACTCTGTTTGGCTGATTTTTTTTTTTTTTTAATTTTTTTTTCCCTTTCTCAGCTGGGAGATAGAGATTAAGGAGGTGCAGTCAATAAGATCACAAGATGAATCAGTGGGAAGGGACCTCAGGGGGTCTCTTGGCCAGCCCGGTTCCAAGGAGGGTCAGCTGTGAGATTAGACATGGTTACCCAGGGCTTCCGCTGTTTGGGTCTTGAAAACCTCCAAAGGATGAAGACACACAAATAGCTGCTGGTGCCTCCCTCTCCCAGCTGATTTCCACCTGATAAATGCTCATTCTCCTCCCTGTCCAAGTGCAACTGAACCCTCTGCAAAGGAGTTCAGGAGAGTTCAGCTCTATAAGCCAGCTACCCCCTTTACGAAATGGTACACGCAAATGAATACAAGATTTTTCAGACACAGTTTTTGCTTTTAATGTTCCAGTGGATGTTTTAGGAGGCACCAGGATGAAAATAATGTTTGTGTTGCATGAAAGAATTGAGGGAACAATTCCATAGAGAAGACCAAAGAAGAAGAAAACAAGGTAAACTGGTACCTTGGGAGCCACTGATCTGTTGAATGAGTGGCTAGTTTTTGTATCAAAAGAAGAATGATGCATATTTAAAATCCGGGGGTTTTAGTATTTCCTGCCCACAGTGCTTATTCTTCAGTTTGTTATAATTTTTCCAATTGTTCTATAATAGGATTGCTATGAGCAGGTACTCTTGCTCATAAATGGATTAATCCGGCTTCCCCTGAAGACAAGGAGACATTTCTATTGATTTCAGTGGGAAATGAATTAAGGCCATTTTCTTTAAACTTGGCACCAGTTGTCATCACTTAGAGCTGTTGTTCAGGGGACGGTAAGTAATAGAAAGATGGGAATTAGTGCCTGATTGTGTTGCTCTAAATATGCTCTGGACTCAATCCAAATTAATTTCATATTTGCACAAACTGTCCAACCTATCGAATTGTCCTTGTCCAGCGCTTTCTTTCCCTTGCTTGCTGCCATTCCGAACCTTTTTATTTGCTTTCCCTTCCCCTAGGCCTTCAAGCTCTGTGGGCCCTGACGTTGTTTGTGTCCTCGACAGTTTGTGGCCGTCAAATTGGGGATGGAATTCTCATTGTGCAACGGGTTTAACAAGTCCCATATGTCCTCACGATGTTTCCCCGTCCAGGCCAGTCCTGTCTGTCCTTTTGCTGTTTGGATGATCCAGTTTCCTTCTTTAGCAGACTGCTGAGTTGAAAACATCCACGCAAACGTTCCCATTCCAGTGGGCTCCGCTGCTGGAGGCCTATTTTATCTAACAGCTGGCTGGACGTCATTGTAAAATCGCAAATGCTCAAAAGTTTTGCTCCCGTTCCCAGGGGTTCTCCCATTAAAATTATTTTGCATTCACTACCTGCCAACAGGGCCTGTAAGTGAGCCAGAAAAGCAGCAGATTAGGCATAACTATGAATTCTGAGTGGAACAGAGGGGTTGGAGATTGAATTTTTAGCTGAAAAAAAAATGGGCCTTTCATGAGAAACAAAACTGAGTACCAAGTGCTCTGTGGGGCCTTTATATTGAACTGTAGTTCACAATTAACACCTCTGCTGTTTTCTCACCATGGGAATAGAAATCCCCCCAAAAGTTCATTGTGTTAAGATTTGCCCTTCACATTTTGGAGATCTTCTTCCAGCCAGATTCTCTTATTTGTGTAGGCAGAGCAAGTCATTGTGGCTTTCTATTTAAAAAGAAGCCGGGTATTAACTGCACCATTCCAGTCTTTTCCCTAGGCTTGTAATCAATGGATGTGAAGTTTTAATCCTTTCAGTTTTACAGACCTGCAGAAATAAGTAATGAGAAAAAAGCCTCTTGCATATTTCCACCTTTAAGTGCCCAACTTCTCAGTGCTGTGAACAGACCGATTGTGAAGTACAACAGATGCTGGGGTCTTTCATCCTTCATAACAAGAAAAAAAATAAAGAAGTCAATTACACATTTGCAACCTGGAAATGTTTTCTAAGGAGTGAAGCTATCATTCTATAATGAATATTTACAATACGATTATTTCAGTTCTTAACTCTCACTAAGAGCGTCTCTCTTCCATTTTTCTTCTATAACCTATGCTTGCGAGCATGGCAATTTGATCTTTCTTGTGATGCCATTTGTTGCCACATATGAGTTTGTGTTTCTAGTAACAGGCCATTTCTTTTAAATGATTTATCTGTTTTCCTTTCTCCTGTGATAACTTGGTCTACGTGCTAACGATTGCCTGCTGATGTTGAAACGTAGCGTCACTGTTCATGTTTTGTTAAACAGAAATGATGATACTTTTCTTTTAGTGTTTATTTTTCCTTGACAGGAGGGGAGGGAGAACAGTTGCCATCTTCTATTTACTATTAAAGTTCACTTAATATTATACTGTGTTGTCTTTGGAGCTGTACTTATCTTAGGTGCTTGATAGTGGAGAGCTGTTAAGAAAGAGATAATTGAATACTCCTTCAGCGTTGTGTAGCTCTGTGAGACCTGACACCAGCATGTAAATACAGAAAGAATGTTTTGGTGCTTGGCATAATGGAAGAATTAAAATAGTTAAATTCAGGAAGACCAAGGCCACCAGTAACCTGTCAGTTTAGCCTTAGAAAATGCTCCTTAGAGATGTGTTTTCAGTGGGAATCTGTAGAAAAGAACCTGGAAGAAAAACAAACCCAGCCAAGCAAAGGCAGGACAACACTTTCGCTCTTTATTTGTACTGGGTTTTTTTCCTTCTTTCATTCTTGAAGAGATAGAATCCAGGAAAAAAACCCGAGTTTCTATTCCCTTTCTGATAATCGACATATAAAACCAGTAGCAAGTGCCATGAATAACAGCTGTATAAATGCTGAAAGGTCTGGGAACTGAAATATGTGGTGATGTATGATAGAACATTAAATGATGGCTTTAAAGTATTATCGGGGATACATTTTCTCAACATAACCTAGGAAGAAAACAAGAAGGCAAAAAATTATTAAAACAGGCTTTAAATGTGCTTGGCTTTTTCTTAAAGTGGAATTGAAATAGGAGCTTTATATGTGTGCATGTATATATATTTTTCATGGTGTTTGACAATGTAAACTTGTGTTTAACATTCTGTATTGCCTGTAGTTTAAAATTCTTCAATCAAGTGAAGGGAAACATGCCAATATGATCATGTTGAAATATTAAACCAAATGGCATATTTCAACCAAATACAGATAGCAAGACATATAAAAACATTTTAGGCTTTTTGGTTGACATATTTCATTTCTGTTTCTTCCTCCTTCACAATGCTTGACTTGAGCTGTATTCTAAATTGTGACAAAGCCCATATCTGAGGTTTGGAGATCTTGAAAAGAGGTGGACTGTGTTACAGAAAGAAAAGAAGGTAATTTTGGTAACATTTCTGTATTCTAATTCTTACATCAGAACCACTTTGAAGGATGAACCACATCTATAACGAAATACCTGTAAAAAACTCCAGCCCTTGGAACAAGAGAAATTTCAGGAAAAGTCACTGAATTACTAATTTCAGAAATACAGAAAACCAGCTCACAACTGAACTGGTAAGAGACAAGAAAAGATCCAGTGTTTGTCTTTGACGTGGTTGTTATTGAAAATTTTGCTTAAGGAGACATTCAGAACAATTGCCATGTTTTGGCACAAGCAATTGTTCAATGACTTTTGAACAGTCCCTCACACTTTACGTAGAATGCCACTGGTCACAATTCTTGGCCTGTACATGAATTATTTTTGATTTTGTTGACTCCTGAAAATTTCACTTTCCACTCAAGAGCCAGAAAGGAAGAGTGATCACAGGCAGTGTTGCTGCTCCTCCAGGTACGTGATCATGTCCATAATTATGTGTTTCATGTTCCCTGGAGGAAGAAATGAAAATTCTGGTAAAAGTGACCTTCCCCACGTCACCACAGTGTTATTGATCACAGACATGATTCTTTTATTTGTTTGCCTCTACCATTTCTGAATGGAGGATTATCTGTTGGTGTTGCAAATCCTTCCCCTGCCTCGTTCATGTTATTTCACATTTTTATTATAAGCCTTAATCAAAGCTTTTTGCTCAGAAACCCAGATCATGGGGAGTTTATTCAACAAGGATAATATAGGAAGCTCAGTTATTTCTCAGTTTTTGACTAATCATATAGAAAAAATTGCAGTGAAGTGCAGGATAAAGTTTTTTTTTTTACTATATCTTATAAAATTAATTTTAAAATATAAACCCATTCTTATGAATCACAAAGTTTAGCACAGTTTTTCTATTTTTTTTCTCTTCTATATAAATCTTGAAACTGCATTCATATTTTTATTTGAGAAAAAGATAGATGCCCTTTATAAGTTGCAGTCAGGGTGGCATTAAATATAAATAAACCTGGCAAGTACAGGTACCAAGATCAGTGTGACGTTTCACAACTTAAAATGCAGTCCTGTCCTTAAGTTTGATCTACACTGATGTAGTGTTATTAATAATAATCATGAGATTGTCTTTGCTTTCAAGAGGGGTTTTAAAACAATATGTTTTTATAGCATCTCATTTGGTGGTTTCTGATATTTTTTTGACAGGGTTCAGCTATGAAGTTTCGCTTAAAAGCAGAGGTAAGAAATTGTTTTGAAATCTGACCTTCAAATATGGTCACATCTGGGATTTTGAAGAAAAACAACCAAAACAGTGAATATTTTGATAAAATTGTGTGCTGACAATGTTATACTGTCTGATCAGCCCATGCATTTTTTAACAGTTAATAATATGGGAGTATTATACAGCAGTAGTGTTTAGATCCTTGAATATCCACTTTGAACAGGATGGAGCCTATCTGGTTATTTCATGTGACTTTTCAAAGTTCAGCCATAATTATGAGTCTCAGCTGGGTTTGAAATACTGACTTGTAGGTGAACCGTGTCACATCTCTTATGAATTTTTATTCCACTCAGAAAACATGGAATGCCAGATATGTCCTTTTTCCCAAACTCTTTCACTTAGTCAGAGGTACAATTTTCTGCAAGAATTCCCAGGTAACAATGTGATTTTAAAAAAAAAAAGAATGACTTGTTATCTTCCAAGTTTTTATAACCTAAAAGTGGTTTGTAACTTGTAGAAAATAGGGGGTAATTCAAGAAAATACTGACATATTTTCTTTTTCATGGCTCTTTTCATCATCCCTACCATCATGAAGGTTTCCCCTCAGCAGCCCAAGGAACTCTCCACAAATCTGTGTGGAGGTCATTCACACAGCTTACCTGGGAATGAATAATGCAGCTGGGAAAAGAACAACATCCTAAGAGCTGCAAATAAGATATCTGAGCAGAGTGACATTCCAGTGATCATCCAGGGTAGCTGAACTCCGAACATATTTATTGCTGGAGTGGTCCTTGAGGGGGAAAAAATGTCAGAAAAGGTGGATAATGTGGTATTGTCGCAGAGGATGCATTATGAGCTATCCTTCATGACATTTCATTTGTAAGATCTCCTCTTTTCCAGTTGTGGCAGGCAGTTGTTTTTGGCTTTGGTTTTTTTCTTCGTCCTTTAAAAAACCTCAACAGCCCCAAATTCCTAACCAGAAACCAAAACACAACAACAAAACAAAACAAAAAAGAAGCCCAAACCTGAAATGAACAAAAGAGCAGAAGAGTTTAACTCACTATTCTCTAAAAGCTCTGCTCTGGCTCCAACTGCAGCTCCCTCCAGGCCAAGTTCCCCCATGGAAACGGGATTTGAAGGGTGGGCAGACATAAAGTGCAGCCCACAGAGTCCCCTGGTTGACACCATATGGCTCAGTCACCCCAGGGCAGCTTCAGCTCACCTGAGAAGTCCTGTATTTTCCAGAGAAAAAGAAGGAAGGTCTTGAGTTCCTTCTTGAAGGAGCAGTGTAGGCTTGAAGAGATTCGACCCTGTATCACTGCTGTCCTTAAAGCCCTGAAGCAAACTTCATGTAGTGCAGTAACAGTTTCATTTACCTGGCTGCCCTGAAAGAGAATTAGATTATGCAATACCTCTGTCAGGTGAATAACACAGGTCTGAAACACTGATGTTTTGTGAAAACTGGAAAAATAAAAAGGTAGACCAGCCATGGAACAGTAAGTGATGGCTTTAGAAGCAGTGCTTTTTGAAGTATCACAGTGGTTTTCACCCTTTTTCTTACATATTTCCCATTGTTTCTATGCCTTTAGTAAGATTGTGGCCTTTCCTATTTTCTACAACAATAATACTTAAAAAGACTTTTCACCCACGAATGGCTAAACATTTTACAAATACCTTGAGTCTTATAACATTGCTTGTCAGATTGAGGCAGACATTTATGGAGCTTGCATAATAAAAGTATCTCCTTTTTACCTAGCATAACATTAATAATTATGCTATTTTGTACCTGCTTCTCTCCTTTTGAGCAGAAAAGACAGTTCATTCATTGTTCAAGATGGACAGTTGAAGATGAAACCAATTCTTCAGTTTGAGTAATCTTTAAGCTGAGAAGAATTGTCACAATTTCAGTCTGCTCTTGCTTCCAGAGGCCCAGGAGGAAATCAGATCAAGGTATTTCATTTGGGGAATGTCACATTTTGGAAAATATCTTGCAGAAAGTTGTTTCAGGATTTTACTTCTGCCGAAATTTTCAGCATTAACTTTGCATGAGTAATATGGACAGTTTTGGTGTAGTTAAAATCTAATGTTCAATCAGATCTTATTTCTCTCACAGGTTTTTATGGAGACTTTCAGTATAGTGCTGAGAATCATCAGGATGGTTAAAGGTGTTAAGATAGTTAAAGGGGTTAAGATTCTTCTGATAGCCTTAATTCTAACATTGCTTGATTTTTTTTAAAGCACAACCTTACAAAATTTCTCTGGTATTGTTCCTGTCTCTCTAATTATAGAGCTTGATTATATTCTATGAGCTCTGTGTTTTCTTGTGTTCCATTCCCCGCTCTCCAGAGCTTGCTTTCCCCTGCAGAGCTCCCATGAAACTTCCCTCTCAGCACATCACACCAATCCTTGACCTGGAAGGCAAAGGGGAGTCAGCCACTGGAATAATTGCGTTTTCAGGGTGGGAAGTGGAGAGGGGAAGAGTGAGCGCCTGGCTGCTGCTGACGGGGTTGGGTGGGCAGACTTTGGGGTGAGACTCTCTGGTGTGAGGCAGAGCAGAGCACCTTTTCCCTGGCCAGCTGCATTCCTGAGACCTTTTCCCTGGCCAGCAGCGTATTTCCAGGCAATGTGAGCTGTAGCTGGGTCAACCACACCACAGCAATCTGAGGAGACGCAATAGATGTCAGGGCATCTCGGGTGGTATTTTCAGCAGAACTCTGGAATCTGAGGGCGAGGATCATATGAGATGTGTCAAGAATCTGCCCATGACTCAGAGCATCTCTGTCCCAGCAGATATCTGCCAGATGACATCTAGAACAGAGTGAGAGTCATGTGTGCTCTGTGCGTGAGCTACTTTGTGGGTGCCTGGAGACAGACTTTTTCTATCATAAAACTGATTCAATCAAAACATTACAAGTTCCTAAATAGCCTCAAACAATAATTGCTATATGTAAAGCAGGACAATTATCAGATGGATTTTCGAGACATGCTGACAGTCTTCTCACTGATACTTTTTCCTTTTCAGCCCTGAGGTCATATTTTGTCTGTATGTTTTGCTGAGTGCCTTATAAGAACTCTATAAATAAAAAGTTATAACCATGTGTTTGCATTTTCCTTGATTAAAATGCGATGTAAATGTATTTAAAATGACATGCAAATGATATGAAGGCTTCAGGCGTATTTTTTCCAGCAAGACCCTCTGCATTGTAAAGGTTGTTAACAAAGTACGGAATTAAAAAAAAAAAAAAAAGAGAAGGGAAAAAAAAAAAGAGAAAAAATCAAGTCATTACTGGAAGCAAGAAGGCATTGAAGGAGATATTTTACAGTTATAAAATGGATTTAGACAGAGGAGAAGAGACATGTTGGTACAGAATTCACTTATTCCTGGTGACTATCAGGAAGAATTAGCTATATCCTTGCGTCTTTTGCTAAGGCTTGCTTCCGAAGACCATACCATAATGTACACTATATTTTCTACTGGCCAGAGTTTATGTATTAGGATGGAATTAGCTGAAATATCTTCCTGAAATGTCAGACTTAGTATTGAAGGAATTTATGGTTTCAATGCTTTCTTGTCTGGAGTTTGACATATCACAATTTGGTGGTACATTAAATTGTGATAGGAACCTTTATGATACAATTTTCACTCAGGGTTATAAAGTAAGAGAAAAAATGTGCCTTAAAAATGTGGTACAGTATTCACAGGTCTGTTTTCACAAAGGCCTGAGCACAAACTCTGTTAGCACAGGGTTTAGCATTTCCAAGCTCTGCACCTTCTGCTTTATTGATGTCATATTTAGGTTCTTTTTGGAACGATGTTTTCTTGTTTTCTGTTCTGTGTGTGTGCATGCACGTATAAAGATGTGTGCATGCATATGCATGTCAGTGTGAGCAACATGAAATGACTCTTCTTGAATCTCCAAACAGTGGAAAACCAGATATTGCTGAATTACAGCCTTTAGACAATTCCTTACTGGATTTATATCTCCATATAAAAACATGGTAGGATGAGATGCTCAGGTTCATTCTGCATGCCCTACACCTGCTCTCTCAGTTTAACTGCCTTTAGAGCTGCCTTTGGTCACTGACTTAGCATAAATAAGGCATCAGAATCATTTTGCTCAGCCAGTTTTGCAATAGTTTGCTGCAGGGAGGAACGGGGGCTGTGACTGAAATTGTCTAAAGGCACTTCCTTGTTAACAAAGAAGTCAAAACTTGCTCAAGCTTTCCTAGCTGGCACAGAAAATTCTCATCCACTTAATACCTGCTGAAGGAGTGTAAGTCTGAGTCAATAGTGGATAAGACAGCTGAAGGTCAGAATGAAATGCTTCATCAGGTAGTTTTATTTAAGCAAGAAGAGAACTGTGATCCTGATTTTAACTTTTGCATATTAATTTATCTCACCACTAAGCCAAATATCTGTCATTGCAGCAGACTGT
This sequence comes from Pardalotus punctatus, assembly GCA_013400915.1. Classification (NCBI taxonomy): domain Eukaryota; kingdom Metazoa; phylum Chordata; class Aves; order Passeriformes; family Pardalotidae; genus Pardalotus; species Pardalotus punctatus. The sequence goes on along the minus strand of VZTX01001913.1, from coordinate 591,375 downwards.
GCATGTAAGAAAAGACACAGCTTTCCTTGGGCTGGATGATTTAGAAAGGGAAGATGTGACCTTTGAGATACCTTTCATTTTGTCCACAACAAAAGGCTCAGCAGTTCTGGGATGCAACAGGGTAAGTCAGATGCAATGTGCTGCAGAGCTGATCAAATTCTGTGGCAACTGGATGCACAAGTTAAGAGCTGACTTGGCAGGTACTGTTCCCAAGGCACTTAATTGTTTCCAGCAGCTTTTCTTTTATTTGCTCTTTTTTAAGAACGTTTTTCCTGGGTGACAGTGAAGCCAATGCAAATATGCATAATGAGCATTGCTTTAGGTTTCATTCAGGACACAGGGCTTCACTAACAGTGTGTGAAAACTCCAGACATTTCCCACAGCTCAGACTGAACTGGAGTCGCAGCTGTGCTAAGAGCTGGCTATAGACAAGAATAAATAAACTCCCATGAGAGAAAGCCAGGTTGTGTGGCAGGTACCTTCTTGGGTCAGCCACCACTAAAATGAAAGATTAGGAGAAATCCCCCTTTATGATTTAGTGTGGTATTCTATTTTCTGCCCCAAATGCTATCTTGATTAAATTAACTGTGGAAAATCTGCCAAGGTCTTTAAGATGTATAAAACAAGGTACGCCAATAAAGTCAAAAGGTATGTTAGTAAAGTTCAACATGTTTGTACTAATAAAACCAGTGATTCAAGAAACTCACACTTCTATAGCCTTTGAATGACAGAACTTGTTCACTAGGTGTGAGTGAGTCACATTGCATGCATGTCCAGACATTTCAGGGTTTTATGTGCATGAGGCTAATGTTGTTAGAGTGCTACTGAGCTCATAAGGAATGTAGGGGGAAAAAAATTTCTTACCAAGGTTTGTATGTTTTTGAGAGGAAAGGAAATATGTAGAGGAATTCATCAAATATGACCAGTATATTTAAATTGCTTGCAGTGATAACAGAAGGAGATATTAATAACAGATAAAGGGGTTCTTAGATACATACTTAAAAGCTTATTTAAAGAGGGTAGATTAGATCATAGATCAACACAGCCTCACTGGAAAAAGCACTCATCTTACACATCGGGCTGCACACCGCAGCACTTAACTGAGACTTTGGTGAGATAAAGCTGTTTGGCTTTTAAGTCAACCTTGAGATGACTTTCCCTTTAAAAAAAAGCCCAAACCACTTTGATTATGTATTTGGTTTGCATGCTAAATAAGCTGCTCAGCTAAAAATATACCCCTGCAAGGAGCTTATGTCATCTCCCCCCAAATGTGTGACAGGGAGTGAAAGACAGGCAAGGAAGAAGAGGCAGTATAAGAAACCAAGTTTTAATTTTTGTCAGGATGAATTGGTAAATTTGTATTAAATGATCTAATGCCTAGAAGACAAAGGCTTTAGCTTTTAGATGACAAATCTATGACAGCCAGAGGCCAGATCTACAGGCTGTGCAGTTTGGGGAACTTTGTTCATTCTGTGCTGTTTTACACCAGTTCCAATGCTCACGTGTAAACCTCATGACCTTTCTACTTATTTAAAAAAACACAGCAAAGCCCGGTGTAAAACCTGAGATTGACTCCTTCACCCCATTCCTGCTGTGCACCTTCAAAACCAGGTGCAGAGCTGGCTGTCCTGGGCCGTGAGCTGGATCTTCAGAGATCCAGTGGAGCTCCTGGCTGCCCCTGTGCCCGCAGCCAGCACACGTGGAGGAGTGACAGCTACAATAGATGTGCTCTCCATCCTGCCCTGTGTTAAAAGGATGTGCCCTCCAGGTAAATTCAGCCTCTGTCAGAGCTGACACCGAGCTCAGGAATTAACAGGAGGCAAAGCTCTGAAATGCCAGATTCCCAGTAAATTCTCTCGGCTTTTCATTAGTTCTCTGGTTGTAGATACTTACCCCAGGAGACCTTAAAGGGCCTTTTTATTGTTCTAAGGAACTTGTTGGAGTAATTTAAATAGATAGGAACGCTGTGTTCCCTGGATAGGAGGTGAAGGAGCCATGATAGGGCTATTATTTTACTCGAAGGTAGAAGCTGGAAAACAGGGAGTGTTTAAATTTAGAATTCTCCACCACTGAACAAACTCCAGCTCTGCCCAAGGGCTGTGGAGAGCAGGCCAGTTTGAAAAGCCCTATTAGTTTTTTGGTGCATTTTTGTTTTTTTTTTTTTTTTTTTTTTGTTTTTTTCTGTGTTGTTTTTTTTTTGGTTTTTTTTTTGTAATCTCCTCAGCTAAACAGGGATCAGAAATGGAAAAGGAAACCTCAACAATGCAGCCCAAGCCTTGGGGAAGCAAGGCTGATTAATGGACAATGTTATGGCTCATTTGTAAAAAGGGAAACTCTAGCAGAGTACTCTGTTTACTTTGTCCATACGATTCATATCAGCATTTCCGGAAAAAAAATAAAAGATGTTTGGATATCTTGAATACCTTGGGAAAACAAGCAAATAGCTTATGGACATCTGCAATGAAGAGTACAAACTGCTGGAGGATTTATTACAAACATTGCATGTACTGGAATGCTCAGACTCCAGTAGATTTTCCTTTAGCCTCATATCAATTTATTTCTGAAGGCTTGGAGTTTAGGGATGAGTTTCCCTCTGAGAGGCAGTGTTTACAGACCTACAGCCAGCCAGACCTACAGACCTGCAACTGGTTTGGGGGCTTAATGACACCTTGGAATGTCTCTGTATCTCTTTGTGTGCTTGGGCTACCACGGTTTGATTTGCTGCTCTGCCAGGTCTGGAATTAGGGAGCGATGAATTTCTGGACCTCAGTAAATTAGTTTAAGAGGCTCTGGATTCTTTTTTTCTGAAGTTTTGGTTCATAGTTACCTATTTCAAATCCCCCCTCTCACAATTAAAAAAAAAAAAAAAAAAGGCGCTAGATTAGCCTCTGCCAAATTGTACACAGAGTGGCTGTCTTTGGCACTGAACTGACAGGACTGGGACTGTTGGATTGTTTTCAGATGTGTTATGGCTATCATGAGTTGTCAACTGACTGGGAATCACACACTGGGAAGAGTAAAAAAGAGAAAGAGAAAAATAAGAAACAAAGAACAGGTATTATACAAGGAGTGAGCTGGGAGAATATTGGTAGAAATGAAGTGTCAAATATGTCCTAGATTTTGCCAAAAATAGCAAGCAAATTTTGTAAGCCACAGAGGAGCACAGCCTCTTTAACGTACACAGAGATCTGTATGTGAATGTGTACAAACATACATTACATACGTGTGGTAAGACTTAAGATAGTAGAAGTGTTTAGGAGTGAAAAGCTGCATTCAAAATGTTTCTGTTTAACACCACCACCTCCTGCATCATGGGCATTAGTGTTACACCTGTCAGCCATGGGATTTGCTTCTCTTTTTGTATGTGTCCTGAGTTACATTCCTTTGGAAAGTTGCAGAGAGCCTCAAGGTAAAGGTAAAACCTGCAGTAAATACATTCTTAGCAAATGTGTACAGAAACTTGAGTCTTTATGTATCGCTCTGTTTTTGATAGATTCTGACTGTGGTTGGCATGTTCTCACTGAGTAGTTGAGGTTGGAGAGATGTCCAGAGACTCTCTAGTTCAGCTCTCTCAAAGCAGGATCAGCTGCAGCAGGTTGCCTATATGTAATCAGGATTTTGGTTATCTCCAAGAATGGAGGCTCCATAACCTCTCCGGGCAGCCACTTGTACTGTCTGGCCCCTCTCACAGAGAAAGTGTTCTCTTATGTTTGAATGGGACTTTCTTCTATCCAGTGTGGGCCTGTTGCCTTCTGCCCCACCACCTGTTACTGGATATTACCAAGAAGAACTTGGCTCTATCTTAATCCTTCCCACCAGGTATTTATTTTTATTTGCCCTCCCTTTGTGTTCTCCAGGTGGAGCAACCCCAATCTTCTCAGACTCTCTTTATTGGTCAGATGCTGTGAGGCCTTGTCACCTTTGTGGCTTTTTGCAGGATCTGCCCCTGTTCTGTCTCCTGTCCTGGGGAGCTCAGCACTGGGCACAGAGCCCCAAATATGTGCTGGCACCGCTTATCCTGCTCCAGCCAAGGAGGCTGTTTTCTCCTTTGCTGTAGAGATGCACTGCTGACTTGTGGTCACCTTGGTGTCCAGTAAGAGCCCCAGGACTTTTTCTGAAAACCTGCTTTTCAGCCAGTTGGTCCCCAGATTTTTCTGGTGCAGAAGATAATTATTCTTTCCCAGGGGCAGGAATTTTTACTCTCCACAGTTGAATTTTATGAGATTCCTTTTGGAGCATTCCTCCAGCCTGTCCTCATGCCTCTCTGAGAGCTCATACCTGACTGGTGGATTTTCATATTGTGCTTTATTTCAGAGCATTAAATGAACACCATCACTGAGATGTACTAAATGTCTGTCACTCCAGCCCTTTCACAAACCTTCAGTTTTGGGGTTGCCTTACCATTGAATACCTGTAGTATTTGCTTTCCTGTAAGGCCACCTTATCTCACCAGGCCTCTACATTTTCTATTTAGCCTAATTTTGTATATGTTTGAACAGTGAATTCCTTAGTCTCTTGGCAGACAATTTAATTGGTTAATTGAGCTTCATGCAACAATCACAGTTGCCTTTGAGGGATTGTCCTTGCTGGTTGTACAGTCTTGTACATTGTGGAGATTTTGGCACTGATAAAGTGCTTTTGGCCAGACAGGATGTGTGTTATTTACTCCTATTTCTTCAGAGGCAATTATTCTAAGGTTGACTGTAGCATCAAACAAAGCACCAAACCTACAAATGCTTCTGATCAGCTTTTAGCTGTCTGACAATGCTGGGCTTAGCGGCATGTGCGTGTTATTGGGAACAAGCCATTGAGCTCTGGAGGGGATTCAGAGCCAAAAGTCGGCAGCCTAAATGGATTGGCCAGAAAACAGGAACTGAGCATTTCTTCATTCAGTGCTGTGGGCTGTGAGCATCTGTGAAAAGCTGGCCCTCCATATTTCCATGGGCATTTTAATGCCTTGGGGTGCCATTTCTCAGAACAAAATAACAGGAAATCTGTGCTTCTCATCATCTCTCAGTTGCTAGATATTGGAAGTATCTTGAGGACAAGATCTCCTGTTGTTTCTTCCTCATGAGGGACTTTTTGAGGAAAAGACTACCTTGGAAAAACACGGACCCAGGTACCACAGCAGCTATTGAAATAATTCACGTTAAGAGGGCTTCTTGTGGGATGCTGTATGCAAGGCTTGTCGAGCAAGATCCCTTCTGGGTGGCCTTTGTCCATCTCCCAGTGTTTTCATGACACATCTTTTACTGCAAGGAGTAATTAAAGGTCTTCACCTCAGAGGTTCAGGAAGAGTGGAAGGAGGTATTGCCAGAACGATTATATGCCCGACACTTTTGTTCCTATCACTTTCCTGATAAGCTCAAGCTGTTAAATTCTAGCTAACCAATCGGTAGAACAATTTACTACCTCTGTGTCATTTTAAGTGGGCTGTCTGGCTGGAGCAGGATGTATTCAAATGAAAGTTAACAAAGTATGTTTTCTTTTGAGGATTTGTCTGCTATAAAGAGCATGAATGGGCATTCTCTTCCCATTACAGCTGAAATATCCATTGTACCTCCCACAGCTTCAATAACTGCAGTTATTTTCATTTCCAGCACATTTAGAAACAAACAATATTGAATCTACTTTATTTGATGGGAGGGGTTCATAAAGAAATGGCAAAGGGCTTGCATTTTTTAAATATTTGGCCTTCAGATATCCTCTTCTTTCCAGATCCTTTAAGCCATGCTCAGGTGACCCTTACAGGCTGAGCAGCAAAACCCTGCTGGGAGAGAGGGGCCCAGAGCTGCTCAGTCTCCCTTGTGGTCCCTGCCGATCAACGTCTGCTCTTATTCCACAAAAAGGCTGGACTGTCTTGGCAGGGAAAGCTTCATGGGATCAGGTATAATCCCCTGAGGAAAACAATTGTATACAATAAGAACTTGAAAGCATGAAAGGAAAAGATTTTCAACTCCTCTAAGCAGAGCTTTATTGATAAAAACTGCATCTGCCACTTTTCTCTAGTTAGTTTTCTATTATGCAAAAAACTGTAGGAAGGCAGAGCTCGTGCTATTCCATAAATGAGCTTGTCTCATAATTGAAAAATAAAATAAAGTTATTTGGAGGGTGTAAGCTTGGTGACTGAGTGCAAGCTATTTGTTTTCTTGTGCAGGCTTCTCATATTTTCTCCTCCCCTTACTCCAGCCTATCTGTAGAAGTGTTTTCTTTTCTTTTTACCTCAAAGCCTGAATGTTGTAGATTCTGGGTGAAAGGCTTAATTCAAATCCCTTTCTCCCATTCTTCCAGAGAAATTCAAGACTTGTTGGTTCAGAGAACGTGGGTTCTTCTTGTCTTTCCTCTTTTTTTCCTCTCAGTATGATCATGTTGTTGAATTTTAAAACTCAGTGTTAGCTAACAGTCTCATGATGGTGAAATACCTATTTACCTTTTGTGTGACTGCAGCAGCTTGTTTCCGCTGATAGAGAATTCAGAAACCAAGCAAACTACAAGTTTATTTATTTTTTTCTTTGCTGATGAGAGAGCCCTTGAGGATATCCTTAAATGCTGGTTTATAGGATAGCCAAAGCCTGCAGGTAAAGGTTATCCATAAAATGGAATGCAGTATTTGTGCCATATGCACCTGAAGTGTCTTCCTGTGTAACTGGGCTGCTAATAGGAATTTCCCAGACACCACACAGAACTGCAGCTGTGAAAAAAAGGCACTAAACTGATCCTTTGTCTTCTCTGACTGCCTTGGAACTAACTTGATAGACCTTAATTTTCTTCACAGCTCTTGGCCTGCTGTGCACAAGAAGGAGAAAAGCAGCTGCCTGGGCTGCTGCCCACGATGCAGGTGATGGGCAGAGCCAAACTGCTGCTCTTGCTCCTGTTCAGGGTCAGCCCTTGGACACTGCTTAGCGCTTTTGGGCAGCATTGAAGCTTGGGGGACATTAATGAAACTCTCATGTTTCTTCCTGACCTTTATTCAAGCCATATTTTTTTAACCCCATGTGTAGATTCTCCTGGTTAAATTACTGGGCTTTGCAAATCTCCCTAGAAGGTAGAGAATGAACCTGCATTTTGTCTCCCTCAAGCTACCATTGCTCAAACTTAACAGCTATTCTACATTCTTGTAGTCTTAAAATCCTACCTGCTCCCAAGAAGCCTAAATGAGTCTGAAGTGCAATTAAGCTATTCTATTTAATCTCAGCTGTAAAGAAAGTGTTCAGAAAGAATGATGTTTTTGACATCTGTCACTTGAACAATCACCTTCCAGTGCCAGGAGAAGAAATCCATTACCCTCTCTGATTAGAGAGTGATTTTAACTAGCAGAGTTATAAGGTGATACCAGCTACAGTGACAGATATATATCCTGGAATGCTTTCCCAATCCTGCTGTGTTTATAAAAGGGATACAATCAAGACAATGTTTTGGTTTTTTTTATAGCCACGTTACTGGGAGGAATAAAATCCTGTTATTCCCACAACTAATATTTCGATGTGCACATTTAAATTAGGTTGAAATTACACCTATTAACTGCTAAAAGTAATAGACACACATTAGTTTCACAAAAAGAAAATACTACAAGAGGTAAGAACTGAAATAGATCTGGGAAATTCAACATCATCAATGTATGATTTGTCATGTGGTTTTAGCTGATCATCACCATAAATTGGCTGACATCTGATCAAAAAACACAGCAGAGACTTCTAGCTTCCAAAACAATATCTGATAACTCTGTTGGAACACAGAGAAATTTAGGCTGTTCTGCAGCTGAATCTTTCCTGAAGCCGTAGGATGATAAGATTTCCTAGAGCACTCAAATTGCACATGTATACTTAAAGTCAGCTGATCTTTCATGAAAATACTGTGATAATGTTTGATTAGCTTTACAACTCTCAAGTATTATAAGAGTGCATAATTGCTTGTTTTCCTTAAGTGTCAGCAGCAGTCTTTTTAAGAGGGAAATTTAGCAGAAAATTTAGAAGGAAAGCTTTTAAACTTAGTGAAGCAAGGAGGCCAAACTCATATTTTAATACAGGAATACACTGTTGTTACATTTCCTGGCTTTTCCGAGCCTAAACAACATCTAAGATCAAATCTTGAGTGGTCTGGAACAAAGATAATGAAGCTGAGAGCCTTAGAAAATAAAGTATTGGCCTCAGGAGGAAAGAAAGGGCTGTACAGCACAGATTGTTCTTCCTTGAGTTCTGCTAAAGGCTGGCTAAAAGTAGGATTTGAGGAGTTCCTTGTTAAATAGTAAAAATGTTGTTTTGTAACTGACAACTTCTCATGCCTTACTTCTGCTCTGACAAGTGCTGAAGCCAATGGAAGGATTTGTGTCCCCTCAAACGGGTTTGGGATTGTGCCATATCAGCAAAGTGTGGGAAACAAAGGCAGTCTGCGTCTGGCACTTGGGAATGATGAAGAGACACCTGTAATGTGGGTCTTGTTCTGTCGTAGTTTCCATATCCTTTTCATAAACTCATTCTTTATTTTCATGCATTTCATTGCATATCACTAAAGGCAGCTGCAGTCATGCAAAGAGTAGCAGGAAAATGGGAGGAAATCGGGAGGAATTAGTCCCCCCAGGCGGGTGACTATGGATTAGTGCAGAGCAGAATCAGAGCAGGTTGGAAGCGCTGTTGATGCTGAACAGGCCATTTTCTGGTGCAGTTTGTGCTCCCCACTGTCAGGTGGCAGGGAGCCCAGCGCTGGGCTGGCTGTGGCCCCAGTGAGAGCAGCGCTGCCCGGGAGGTGGACGGGCTCTGTAGCATCGAGGGCAGGGCTATCTGCTGTCCACAGCCAGCGTGGAAATGGCACAAACCCCAGGGACCACGTCCAAGGGGGAACTTCAACATTCACGTTTTCAGAGCCAGCTGCTGAGTTCTGCCCTTGTGCTCCTTTTAAAGAGACTGGCTGTGTTCAACAAGGTGAGTCTCACTATTCCCTTCACCCTCCCGCTCTGTACGTGCTTTGTGTTCAACCCTCCATGAGCAGCTTTCCTGTTCACTTGGTAAAACCCGGCCTGAGAGCCCTGCCTGGCCAATTAATTTTTGTGGTGCCCAGGGAGCAGCAAAGCCTGAGAAACCATGTTTTTCTTTCTTAAATTACACTCATTGTGGTAGCAAGGACGAGGTAGGAATCACTAAAATAATTTGATCCAAAGTTGTTTTGGCAGAATGCTTCTGTGATGAGCTGCACTGTGTTTACTGCTGGTTTGGGATGATACGGGGCTGCAAAGAGCTGCAAATAAACGAGGAGCTGGAGCAAACAGGTGAGTCAGGCTTCCTTTATGTGCCATAAGGACAAAGAGGGGCAGTTTCACACCGAGCATCCGTCGTGAAGAATCAGCCTTCCAGAACTGCTGTCATTAAAAGCATTGTTGAATGAAGGATCGTTTAAAACAGCTGGACAAGGCAGGAGGCATGATGCTCCAGACAGTAAGCAGGTGCAGAGGACAGCAAGAGGGCAACAGAATTTGTTAGAAAGCCTGCCATCAATGATATTTTTTACTAGTAATTTTCTTAGAGGAAAGGCTTTTCATTATTATTATTGTTTTTTCATTAGAAATAATAGTGCCTGTGTGTGAGGCATATTTATCTATTGTACCCAAGGACTAGATTTGCTCACAGTGTCTAAAAGACCATATTGTGTAGTACCTAACATGTTTGGGGCTTTCAATTGCATTTTGTTGCCAACTCAGTGAAGTGTTTCTTATTTGGAAAAACTGACTAATCTGTGTCATTTACCTACATGGTAAATGGTTTGACTTTTCTAGATCTAGGACTGGGTTTTGGAAGGGAAAGAAGATTGTTGTGCATGGCTTTTTTTTTTTTTTGCAGGTTAGTTTTGGGGGTTTGACTTTTTTGTTTGTGAGTTAGTGGGGTTTTTTGCCTTTTTTTGTGTGTGGTTTTTTGTTTGGTTGGTTTTTTTGTTTGTTTGTTGTTGTGTTTGTTTGTATTGTTTTGTTTTCGTTTTTTGTTCAAATGCTGCTTCAGGTATTATTTTGGCAGAATAAAAGCTGCCAAGTTAAGAAAAAGAAAATAAAAACCTGTGCTGAAGCCCTGTAGAGAATTCCTGCATGATTAAGAGAGTTATAAGAGTCTTCTTCCTCCTTTTACATTCATGCACTTGGCCTCACAAACACACATTTCCCTCTACCAGCACTCACCAGTTTTTCAACAAATCTCCTTTGCTGAAGTTTTGCAAATGCCTGCTGCACTCTTTGAAATGGCTGTTCAAATGCAGGTGTCTGCCACGCAGGACTCCGCCAGATGGGTGGTTAAATGCCCTGCCTTTGCTGCAGCCTGAAAGCTGTTTTAAATTGCATGAGAGAAGTCAAAAAGTCAATTAATATGCTGACCAAGACAAAATAGTTCTTTGCACCTATAGTCAGTCCCAGTGTGGACTCTCTTATGAGAAAATTATTAATAATAAGTATGTTGTAGGCCTCATGTCATCTCTCTAGGAGATACTTAATCCTACAAGTTGGATCAAGAATCTAATTTGCTTTTAATCAGATGGGATATAGCTTTGTGTATGAGGAAATACTGCTTAATCTTTTGCATTCTGGTGGGGAGGCTGGGAGTCCAAAAGCCATTGTGATTTGAGGACTCATTCAATGCTGGCAGAAGTGAATAAATTCAGTATTCCAGGGATTTAGCATGACTCCTGTGGTTTCCTTTGCTTGTCCTTTTAGAAAGTGTTTCACTGAGATGCTCAGGAACAATCTGGGCAGGGTGAGCTGCGTGAGAGGGAGCACGGATGGGTCACAAGGCAGCTGCTGTTGCAATGCCTGCGCTGTTTGTGTCGCAGCCTGGCAGCTCAGCAGCCCTGCAGGTGCAGCTCAGGTGGGAAGGTCCCTGCCTGTGCAGGATGTGTGCACGGCACCCCAGACACACCTGTGCCCGGGCATTCCCTAAAGCACAGCATTCCCAAAAACCCAGCATTCCCAAAAACACAGCTTTCCCTGCACTCCGTGGATCTCAGGGGCCATTTAGTGCCAGGAGTGCTCTGGCAGATGCCAGCTACACTCGGAGGAGTCACGAGGACATCGAGGGGGATAGGTGACTTTCAGAAGGAGAGAGGACTCCAGGTGTGTGGCTGCTGCTGATTCACCTCAGCTCAGGTTTTTCCTCCAGGTTTCCATGTGCATCTCAGCAGCTGAGCTTGGTAAAAGGCAAAGTGAGATTAATCTCTGTGTATGTTCTTCCCTCCAAAGATTAAGACGTGATTTTGCACTGAAAAGCAAACTGGAATAAATTCTTAACCCTGATGTCTTGGTGTAAAGTAACTTTATCCTACGCACTATAACTTATTTTTTCTTTTTGTTCTATGATCAGTAGGAGAACAGGTTTTGGCCCATTACACTTCATTTGCAATGTGTGGAGGCTGTTAAAATTGTGTTTTAAAAAAGCTAGCTGCAATCTGTCACTTAATTTGAAGAGTCCCTGCAGCACCGAGATTCAGGTAAGAACCAATTAATGATAATGGTATTAATGAACTTTTCCAAATGCACATTTCATTTAGCTATAACAAGATAGTTATCTCTGATACACTGAATATCAAATCAGCTATCAAACTGGAAGAGAGACTAATGAATCAAATAAATAACTAAATATATAATACTTTAGCCGTAATATGAGGGTCTGAAAGTAAAGACTAACTGGTCATCTTGGGCAGATAACGTTTAAATAAAAACTGCCTACAGAATTAGGTTAAATACCAGTGCAGGGTTTTTTGTATCAGTTGTAGCCTAAAATAACTAAAATCATATTTGGTGACTCCTGTGAGGAACATGCCTAGGTGTAGAGGAAAATGCTCCCTTTACTTCCTTTGTTATGAGCAAATGCTGAGCATGCTTGTAAGATAGATCTTTTTGTCAAGATGCATGTGCTGTATCAAAAATGTTCCAGCAATATAACAGAAATTACATTGAATTGCTAAAGAATAGCCTGTATGTTTTATTATTTCACTCATGGCCCAATTTGGTGGCAGTGAATCCTCTCTTTCCTATGAAATTATTTTTAACGAGCTTAATCTAATTCCTTCTCTACATACAGCCATTTGTTCATAACCCTGGCCAGTGAATAAGAGAAAATTGTGTATTCTTTGAATCATACCAGGCACAGCTCTTTTCTAGCTTCTCAAGGGCATATTTATATTAATCCTAACAGCAGCCAGGCAAAGAGCCCTAGTGACAAAGCAGGCTCAGAGTGTCCTTTGTGTGTTAGGACCACTCAGCCATATCAGCCGGGCCTGGCCATGGCTGTGCTCAGGAAACACTGGACACTACAGCAAAAGTTGTGTAAGCAAGAAAGGAGAGTCATCTCCATGGATCACCTTGGGAAAAGGACAGGAGGAGAGATGAAAAGAGAAAATAGGGCTCTTTAACCCCCGAAAGGTCAGCCATTTCAGCGGAAATGGAAGGAGGGGATGTTATGGAGAGCTTGTCATGTATCTCACACGGCAGTCACGCATCCCTGCCTCTGCTGAGCTATGGATGTGCTACAGACACCGTGAGATGACCCAGCAGAGTCCAGGAAACGTTCCCATACTGCCTCCTCTGATGGATGAAGGCCAGGGAGAGCTGTCTGCCGTGTCCGTGGCAGTCAAAGTGTCAGCGCAAGGTGAGGGGCTCACATCTGCCTTTCTCTCCTGCCCCACTCAGCAGCTCAGCCCTCAGGAACCTGGAAACTCCCTCTCCTTCCAAATGAACTTTACGCCTCCACAAATAGCAGCATTCCTCATGGCTTTCTGCTGCCAGTAGCCATCCATGTCTGGCTCCTCACTCTGTTTCTGTATCTTTGTGATATCTCAAAGTATCACACCCTGCTCCACACCCAGTCCCAGCTAGGACCTGTGATACTGCTAGTCAGTCATAATATAGATTTACAGAAAAAGTGAAATGAACTTGGAAACCTGCAAATAATCTTGTTCCTTGATGTGAGGAAAGCTATCACACAGAGAAGGCAAGTGTGACAGCTGATTAGGTGATTGGCATGAAGCTGTTAATGGAAATCAGCTGTTCTGTGGCAGGCAGTGCTTTAAGGGAATTCCCACTCTGTTGGTTCCTGAGCAATGCATGAGCTTGAGTTGGTACCTGACTGATATCTAACCTGGCCTTTCTGGACCTTGATTTTCCATACCTAAAATGGGGATGGTAACTCTTTCCTACATCAGAGCAGTGTTCAAAGAAAACAACGTGTAGCCCTTTGGATTTACAAGTAGAATTGCAACAGAGAGTAGTAAGAAAATTTACCCTACATTATAAGAATTGACCATAGAAGACTTACCAACAGATTTCCTTTTAGAAAAGCAGCAGCATAAATAGAGATTTAACAGATATGGTTTAACAGAAAAATATTTGATTCTCTCAGTTGCCTGTTTTCCATTACAGGCTAAGCAGGCACAATTCAGAAAAATTCCAACGGCTTGTATAAAGAAAAAAATCATTAGCTGAGAATCTGATTGGTCTTTCAGTATAGATTTTATACAGCTTTTATAGCTTACATGGAAGAAACTAGACAAATAAATAATTTCTTATTATATTAATTTTGAAATAGGTATGTTGGTGTAAAGTTTGTTTATAACATTAACTGAGAGAGGTGATGAGGAATATTTCTATCTAAATATTTATTACCAAAATGCATCAACAAACCACTGCTTAAATGTGATGCAGTAGGTGGGTCCCTAGACTTTGCAATGGCCTCTTAGAGCAAGCTCTGCAGGAGGTGCAATCTGCAGGGAAAACAGGAAAATTGTTCTTAGATGTTCAGTTTGTGGCTTCTAGGGAAAGCTTTGTGCTTGGTCCAAATTTACAGCCTGACACAGCCCCTTATACTGAGACCGGGAAGAAACCCCTTTTTGCACTTTGTGAGGAGACATGGGAAGAAAAGCAGGACAAAGTGGTTTGGAAAGGTTTACATTGTGGCTTCTAAGAAATGGTAAAAAAGTGTAGAAGGCAGGAACACAGAAGGGTCTGGGCCAGCACAAAGCAAACTTGTGCTGGGAACAGCTCAGGAGCTCTCTCTGGGTGTAGGGGTTTTGGATCCAGGGCTGGAGAAGGGCCAGGCTGGGGAGTCTCTCCTGCAGTGGTAAGCAGAAGTCCAGAGTATGTTAGAGACAGAATTGTTCTGCAGGAGCAAGGAAGGAAGCAGGAAATGTCTGAAGACAAATGTCAATTTTTGTGGACTCTTAAATCTCATATTCCCTTGTGTTTGCTGCATTCATATTTTTTTTTTTTCACAAATTCAAAGACTCAGTGTGGGAGGCTCAGAGAGTGATCAGGGCTTTGCTTTTCTGTCCTTGTTTGCTTTCTCTTGATTATAAACAATGAAGCCACTTCCATTCTCTTTGAAATTAAAATTATTTCTGTCGAAACAGACAACAGTGCCGCTTTTTATGCCACAGATGAGCTTTCCTCTCTGTATCAGTACCAACTCAATAGGGATTCATGCTTTAAAACAAGAAACCCCTTGGAAATGTACCTGCAATAAATAGCAAAATACCATCCCATTGTTTTCAGCTAAAACACCATAATTGTTCTGGTTGCAACTTAAGAGCAGCTTTCCTTGGATGGAGATAATTAAATTTCACTAATTGTTGTGAACACTGCTATGCTCTAGTGATTTTCTGCTCAACAAAATAGCTGGGAACAAGAGAACACCTGAAGGGGAAGACAGTTAATGGTGGGTTTCAGGTACTGCAAAATGCCTCTCTCACCTGGAAACAAAACCCGAGCGCAAGGTCTGGTAAACAGCATCCGTGGAGGTGGGCACAGAGCAGAGCAAAGGAATGGCTCAGCGGACTGGCTACTGCCAATTAAATGGTTTCATGCACTGCCTGCCTCAGGTAATGAGGTCTGGCTAAACCTTTAGGCCCTGGGCACCCGTTAGAAAAGACAAATATAGCTGGCAGGGAGAAAGAAAATTCCACTGGGACATCTTTGATTTAAATGGAATCAAATGGCACGCTGCCATGCCAGTGGTCTTTCATGGAATGCAAATAGGTCTGTCTAATGGAGAGAAAATGCACATCATTCATTTTAGACTATAATTAGGTTTTAATTTAATCAAATATTGGTACCAAAGCAGGCCTTGGAGAAAGATTCTGATATTAAAGCCTTCAAAGCTTCTTTGGAGGACTCTAAATGGTTTGTGTGGTAGTAAATCAACTTGCAAAGTGGTGACTATACAATGTGCATATCTTAGCTCTACCACAGTTTATTATAAAACTTAAAACAGGGAACAAGTGGAATGCAGTCCTTTTACGAAAGAAAACACTGAGTCATACTGTGAGTCACTCTGTCTCAGGGAGATAATTGTTTTGAACATTGGCTTTTAGGACAGTAGTAAAAAGAACCACCAAGGACAGTGTGCAATTCAAGGTACTTTAATCCACATTTAGGGGCTAGAATATATGATATAGAAATATTGGTAAATAATATTTAATTGCAAAGCAAGGGAAGCAAATATGAAATTAATAATTTATTTATCATTTTTCATTATTATGTTCGTGTCTTTGTGAGTCAATTTACTTAGTCTTATATTCCAGTCTGGCTGGAATTTGGAAAAGAAAGAGATACTTTCAGGTTATGTTGTATAATCTCCAAAATTATTTTCATCCCTGGCAATGTCTTGTCTTGTTCCTTAGGTACTCCAGCCCTGTCAAGCAGGCTGTAGCTGAACACAATTCAGCTGGAACTTCACAGTTTCTGTGGAGAACCGTCATCACTTATAGATCTCATTTTCATTTCTAGAGGGCAGCCTGGGTTTCCTGGCCAGCGGGTCTCTCACCTTTATTAGAAGTTGGTGTGTAAAGAACTCAGTGTTTTCTGATAGCTGCTTGGTAGTGAAGACTGGGGATTTGGTCCTGAGCTCATGGAAATAAATAGGAAAATATTTTGCACTGAATCTTTCAGCAGATATTCAGTGTAGAACATGGAGAAAGTCAGTACATTCATTTCATGCTTAATTTTCAATTTAACATCCAAACTGTAACTGGTATTATATAATCTGTATTATTTGATTTTGTAGTTAGGATTAAAAATGCACATATTCAGTTATGCATCTTAAAGAATTCAAGCTCTCTTTAAATACTTTTTAAAATTTTTTTATTATGGTGGTCAGATAAAGCTTATTTTACATTAAGCTTAAGGAAAGAAGAGAGGGCAAGAAAAATCCAGTATTCTCTGGAAACTGTGCAGAAAAGTAGCATTCTTTGATAAGGAGAATGGTGGGTATTTGACTTATGCAAAGCTTTTGACACAATGTCCCATAATATCCACACAGATAACCCATGAAATATGAACTGGAGAAAGAACCAGTAAGATGGGCTGGGAATGACCTGCTCTGCCTGGCTCTGAACTGTGACCAGGGGCACAAAGTCCATCTGGATTTGGTCACTGGTGGTGTTTGCCATGGCTGAGGGCAGAGCTGGGACCTGTCCTGTTTGATATCTCCATAGATGATCTGTGTGGTGGCACAGAGGACACTTTCTGCAGTGTGCAGATCATTCACTGCTAGAAAGAGTGGATGATTTTTGTACTCCCTGTAATATTTAAATAGTTCTGAAATGCAGCAGGGTGTTTCAATAGAGAAGAGTGGTCTTCAGAAATAAATGTATAAACACTGCAGCAAATGAAGGCTACTGTAAAACTTCATCATTGGGTCCGCGCTTCAGTTTAGGAATTGATTTTGTTCTTGCAGTGCCCACTGATCTCAAGGGAAGGCTTTAACTGGCTGGGAAGGCAGACTTTACAGCAGAATAGAGCTATAAGGAAAACAAAACAAACTTCATCTATAAAAATAATAAAAGTCTGTCTTTATTTTTCGTCACTGACAAAGGCTTGTTGACTGAACAGTCTATGTATGTTTGCCACTCCTGCTGGTGCTAAATTGTGACTAAGCAGTTTGCCTGCAAGAGGTGTCAGTTTAGCATCATCTGGGGTAATGTGCTTACTTAAATACCTCCTGAGTAATTAGGAGATTGCTCGTTAGTTTGCCGCTGTCCCCAGCAGAAATATTACAGGCTCAGTTTGTCGGACACTGTTAGGAGTTGATTTCCTGCCCTGCATTGTTTTCTGCAAATTGTGGCTTATGAGGGCATGGGCTTTTACTGTAATCACAGCAAAAGTAAACATCTTAAATTAAGCCAAACAAAGTTTGGTTGTTAGGAAGAGAACCAGTCAAGCAGGAAATGCCAAGCAAAACAACATTCTTTGGGTACCTGATATAAATATGATTCTCCAAGCAGCCTGTTGGGTCCTGCTGGCTGGGGTTTCCCTACACTTGCTCCAGACACCAAGCGCAGGGCTCATGATCCTGGCTGAAGTGTAAAAATCCTCATTTTGTATAGAGTACAAATTTCAACCTTTATTTCACGTGGGTTACACTCTTTACATGCTCTGAAGACAAGGCAGTCCTGAGGCTTGCCCACTGCACTTGGGCTCTCTGGGATCTCCCAGCAACTGCAGTGGGAGCTCTGACAGTTTCCATTTGAAAAAACATGGTGTGCCATTTCAAAGGTAGCCCTCCAGTTTGTTCTGAAAAGTTTGTTCTACTATTGTCCACATTACAGCATGCGGGGCACAAAAAGGATCTTGAACTACTTACCTGCCTTCTGACACAATAAAACAAAGTTATATGCTTTCTTTTAAATCCATGTTCCCACTGAAATCAATCAAAGGAGAGGTGAGGCAGGAGTGCTTCTAATTTTTATGGAATTATGCATTTGCATGTGTAGAATCAGGGCTATTGTTTCCATTAACAGTAGACCGGTGAGATTTCTACTGATGGGCAAAACACCTTATTGAAAGAGGCATTAAAAGCAGTTTTAATCTAGTTTACTGTACTTGTAAAATTTTAGCTGGATGCCATGTTGATTTCTTTGCTGTTAATGTGATTAAAGTGACTTCCCCCTGCTGGTCACCGTATTAGTGATGGTGATCTCTCCTTAAATTAGACAAGACGAGTAATAAGCAGAATGACAATACAGAGCCCCTACTGAATAGATAGAAGCATGATCTGTACAGTAAAACAGATCATCCTAAAGATCACCTAAAGATCATCACTGAGGCTACCCCAGAGCCTTCACTCTGCAGGCATAACCTTGAGGCTGCCAAAAACGAGATCTGACTGTTCACTTGGGGTCTGGCCTCACGAGGTTGTGATAAAGTCTCAGAGTCCACCCTGGCCAGCCCATATGGCGACCTGTGCTTACAGATGGGCGGGAATGAGGTTTGGCATCTTGTGGGAAATAATTTTTATTTTTACGTATTTTTTGTTTCTGTAATGTTCCCGCTTCTTGAATGATTAGCTACCATGGAACCTGACTTCAAAAAATCCCTGACCTGGGTGTAGCTGGGGACATTCCTGTCCTAGACCTTCCATTTCCTCACCCTGGCCTTCCCCTACCACCCTCACCTGACCAAATACAGATGCATTTATAGTGGAAGACTTTAAATTTCACATTAAATTCCCAGGACTTAACCAAAAATCTTACTTGTTCTCCTTTCTTATATTTTACATATATTTTAATTCCTGAAGTTTCAGATCAGCATATTTTTTCCTTTAATAAACACTTAAGTTTACAGCCTTTAATCTTTTTTTTATTTAAAACCACAAAGAAATGTACAACCTTTTATGAATTCAAATTAAAAATGAAGTGTGATGGAAATGATTTATAGTCACTGTAGCTTAGCAGGGGAAATATACAACTCCTTTGCAGCACATCATATTCTGCTCCTTTAATTTATAAGCAAGCTTTAATGTAATGTATTAATCATATGAAGAAAATGTGACTTCAGTTTGAAATATTTGTTACAGCAGAACTTCACGCACCTGAAAATTATTTATTTTTGGAAAAGAAAAGAAAACATGTGCAGCACACACTATTGCACCCACAAGAAAAATTGATAACTTTGAAAAAATCCAGCAGTAAATTATTTTTGTATTTTTTATCTTTTTCCTTCAACCACTTCTATCTTGCCTGACCTCAGCTTCCTGTGCTCTTCCAGTCAGCTGTTCTGTCCTGTGTGGAAGTTAAAGGTGGCTGGAAAGGAGAGAAGGATGCAACTCAACCTTGCATCACAGCTTCCTGTTAAAAGTGGAAGAAGCTCCTTTTACCCTACAGAGGAAAAAATAAGGTCTGATATGCTAAAATATTTTTCAGCATAGTTCCTATATTCACTGATTGGTTCCTTCAACCAGTAAGACAGACACAAAGACTGTCAGGGTGAAAGGCTGTGCTGAAGGAATAAATCAGCAAATAGAACCAAGTGTACTGTGAGTATGTCTAATTGGTGACTGACTGTAATAGAAAAGAGGTTTTCTTTTTCGTGTAACAAAGTGTTTACAAACACTGTACAAAAACATCCTCTGCCACTTGTAAGGATTTGAATCTTGCAAGAAAGTGTAGGAGATTTGCAGGCATGAAGTATTTGAAGCCTGATTTGCTTGAATTACAGCCTTATTCAGAGGGAGGGGGAGATTCAGGTGGGTTACAGCCAGCATTTCAGTCTGAGGGTGCTGTGGGTCTCTGCTGTTGGCTTGGGCTCTGGGTTCTTTCTCTCTGCTTCTGAATGAACCTTCCTGGCTCCAGACACCAGGCTGTCTTCACATTTTGGTGGTGTTTCTCTTGCTAAGGGCAAAATTATTTTGAAATGAGACTGTGGAGGAGGGAGAAATCATGATATACATTTTGCCTTTTGCCTCCTTTCCCAACCTGAATGGGAGAGGTAGTTGAAGGATGATAAACAAAAAAGGGAGGAATGGGGAACGAGAGGGCAGCGGCGAAACTCCCAGAGGGAATGGTGAGTCTTGTTCTCACAAGTCAAAAGGCCTGCAATAATGAACCACTAGGGATAAGTAAAAAGGAAAAACATAAGTTACAGGAAGCCAAATGCAGTGCCTTTGGGCATGTAAGTTTGTATAGAATGTGTGCAGGAACTTTTAACTCTTTCATTCTGCTCCATTGAAGGGGTGAAGGTGATCTCATGTATTCATTCCTCCAGACAGTGTTCTGTTTCCTTTACTGAAATCTTAGAAACTTGGTTGACCCTTTAGCATGCCAGCTGGCAGGAGGTGTGGCAGAAACCAGTTGCTTTTGAACATTTCCATCAGGCTTGGGTGTTATCATTTCTGTGGGGACACCTCTCTGCACCACGCTTTCTGCTGTGGCTAATTCTGATTGTCTTAAGAGGGTAGCTGATAAAATATAACTGAGCTGCTAAGAAATAGGTTGGTTTTGCTTGACTGAACTTAATGCAGATTTGTCCCCATCAAATCTGACCATTCCTTTCTCATGCAAGAAATATACCCATGAGAGAAGAGGACTTGTGACTCTGGAGCTTGGAGGATTTAACACAGCCACAGGAAGAGTCCAGGAAATGGAATGGCTTTCTCTGTTCCTGTAGCAAGGTTTATTCTCTCAGATCTTGGAGAAAAGTTAACATGTTAAATGGGGTAGAGTACTGAGAAACTGAGCTATACAACCACTGCCTAAGATTCATAAGTAAAGCAAAAGCAGCACTGGCTTGATTTTGGTGGAAAAGCCATTGCCTGGTCCAGTGTGCTTTGGAAAAATGGGATGTGCTCACTTTGGCATGGGGCGGTGCTAACACTGCCATGCAGGTGTGCCTTGATGGGCTTACCTAAAACAGAGGCTAGACAAAGTTGAGAGAATAAAAGCAGCTCAATTTATTGAAGGGCCTTCAAGGTGCATTTAGGACAGACAAAGCCACTCAAGGTGCTACACCCAAAATGGATGGCAGGTCATGAGTTTTTCATACATTATAAATTCTGTCCACTTGCATATCAAACTTTAATCTTCCAATTACAGCTTCAGGTGATGCTGTCAATTACTCCAAGTTTGCTCCCCCAATTCACTGTTGTTTACATATCTTGGGGCCTGAGACAATAAGGTGTCCTTGGATTCCAAGTGTTAGGGGAATTGTTTAGTCTAAAAATGCTTTAGCACCCTGTATGGAGCCCAGAGTTGTACACTAAAATCACAGACACATGAAAAATACAGAAGCTAAAATTCTAAGGCATCACAGGTATCTGAGCTGGCTTGGTCAGGGGTAGTTCCCTGTCCCACTCCCCTGTGAGGGCGCTGACCATGGAGAAGCTCCTGGTCCGGCAGCAGCAGCAGCAGTAGATCCTGTGTTGTGCTCCCTCACACAATTTGGCTTCTCTGCAATCCAACCCCACCCTGCTGCAGGACTGTGCCTTGAAAGCACGACCTGAGCCTGGAGTAGCAGCTGGCTGGAGCCCAGCAGCTCCTGCCAAGTCTGGAAGGCTTCACAGCAAGGATGGGGAAGCAGGAAGGGAAAATGAAAGAGGAGGAGGGAAAGGGAAGAGCATAAAAAAGTCTGGGTATGCTTGCACAAGGCTGATTGAAGGATTCAGAGATCTGAAGTCTGAATGCTTAATCTAAGAGATGGGATATGTTAAAAACAAAACCCAAACCACTGCTGCCGCCAGAAAACCCACATGCCCTCAATGCTTTGGAGTGAGTAGTGTCGGGATCTGAACCATTGACAATGTTTTTGCCTCTTGTCTTCTATTTTGTCCTATTGAATAACACCCCCTGTTGAGTCCAGCAACACTGAAATATTTTGATCCAGAGCAATTCTTTCAATATCTGGAGAAGTTTGCAAATTTACAGTGTTTTTTCCCAAGGAAAACAAAATGAAATTGTGAAATCCTCTACAAAAGCAACTTCCATCTTCCACATAAAAGGAGGATAAAAGGCCCAAGATATAAGTGATAACTTTGTTGTAATGTAAGACACAAAACTCTATTATTAAAACAGTTTATTTATTAGCAAGCTCTTGTAATGAACCCCTCACATCAGATGTGGGCAAAACTCTACTAAGCAGGTTCAAACTGAAATAATAATGAAGGCAGGCAAATAGCTTGACATTCAAATTACTGGCTAGACCAGCTTTTAGTATTGTTTTGGCTCAATCTCTAAATAGAACAAAGTAGGTTTGAACTTTTTCTTCACCTTTTCTCAAGTAAAGTTGGAGATACCTAACAGGAATGGCTGATAAAACTAATTCTGATTCAGTTCAAATTTCTTGTTGCTGAAATCACAGTTTTAGGAAAATGTGGCCTTTTAAGTAAAAAGAAAAAACTCATAGGAAAGCTTAATTTTGGACATTCTTCTTTTTCAGCCCTCCCATACCCTCTCCTTTGCAGGTGCACAAGTAGGTTGCAGCTGCCCTGGACCTGAGCAGTGTCCTTTGTTCTGTCTCTCCTGGTCGGTATTTACACCATGGCTTCAGTGCAGATTCCTGCTGTCACTTTCGTTAGGGTACCGAGGGGTTTTGTCAGCTCATTGTGCTGCTGTCTCCTTTACAACACTTGTCTTAATAAAGAATATTGCTTGTTGACTTTGTCTAATTTGTTGGGGAGTGTTGGTGTGTTGTTAATTGGCAAACAAACCACCACAAGTTAGCATATGTTTGTAGTTTTTTCTATTAGTGCACTTCCCACAATAGCAATTTAGATCCCTGCTAAAGACCTCCAGAAATGATGACAGAACAGCTCATAATTTTCTGTGGTGGTTCTAAAATCTAATCATGTGCAGTTCTGTTTTATTTTTCATTTGCTGTATGATATTTTAGACTTTAACCTACCAATATTTATCTAAATTTCAAAACAGGCTTGAATATTGGTTGCTTTGTGGGTTTGTGTGTATTTATCTTTTTTTTTTTTTC